>NNCF01127740.1:1241922-1308064 GCA_002313205.1 Laupala kohalensis | reverse complement strand
GTACATTTGTTACATGTGAAAGTCGTATCCCTCGAGTCGCATGACTTTTCTTTCATATCTTTTTTTTTTAATAAGTGAAATATAGAACAGTGAATGCTTTTTTAAGGACCTATAATTTTGGCGACAAATCAAGAGCTGCAGCTCTTGGTTATCAGAAACGTATATAATTTATCTTGGCTCTGTTAATATTGGGTCTGCTAGGTACTTATCCTTCCCCATGACTAATTATTATGTTACAAATCTATAGCGGTCTTCTGCCACCTGCAGTACTTAAAGCAAAGTAGGTAGAGGGTTAATAAAGAGCTGGTGCTCAACTATATTCGACACTAAAATCACATTCTTCATTAATCGGGTTAGCTGTTGGTGAAGTCTGGCTCAGGTCCAGAACACGTGTACTCCCTCCCACAACCAGGTTAAGTGCACTGTCCCAGTCATTTCATGATCTATCGCTAGAGGGGAAGCTGAGATTATGGAACAGTTATTAGTGAAAATGGATGTATTATTACATTAATACCAAGATACGTATCTGAACGCTCTTCATAAATATGAGCAATCCCTTCGGAGAAAGCACATTGTACTATTTTAACAAGAATGTCATTTATAAACTGAGCTCAAAGTTAATTTATAAAATATGAAATTGCTTTTCGAAGAGACAGTTAAAATATTTGGGTAATATATAAATAGTAAATGGCTTCAAATCCTTTTTTATAAATATGGAATAATATGAAAAAGTACTTTTACTTCTCACAATAATATTGAAATATTTTTAACTATCCTTTCTTTTCCTTTTTCGTCAAAATTGTCAGACTCTTTTTACTATAAGGAATTTTTAATATACAGTATATCGTGACGTGACAAGTTTTTGGCGAGCTGTGGAGTTGTATTTCGGCGAGGGAGAAATAGACTTAGATATTTCAATCTTGCGTAAAATTAATTTCCTCCGTTAAAATAATGAGTTTTCTTCAGAATTAAATAACGAAAGAAAGATTCATTTTAGAAAGTGAAGTTCAGAATGATTAGTAATAGCATAGCTCACTGCAGAGAAATTGTTCTTATACAGAAAATAAAATCTTAAATGTAAAACTCGTAAAGAGTTTCAGTGTTACGTGTACGTCTGATTTTAAACAAAAATGGGGAAAACAAATCATGGAGATGATATCATGCGATTATTGCTACGTGTGACAAAAGTATTAACGTTACGATTGATTCATAATATTTAACTAGAATATTTTATTTTCATTCAAGTAAAGTTTATAAGCTTATAAAGCTTTGTATGATATAAATGAGTATTAAGCTTATAAAATTTTGAAAAGAATTAAGAACACAATAAAATTTCTAATTTATTCCATCCAGATGGAAATAATCTGCGTTTGAGTGCACTTGTGAGGACGAGTGTTCCATGGACTTCCTAAGTTGCGAGCTAGACTGTCAAGTTTCCAATTTTGTGAACGAATCTTCGCATCTCTATTTCTATGTAAAAATGTATTCAGATCCAACCTAATGGAAAAATTTGGGGAGTTCCCAGCACGTACAGTAGGCCTGAAGAGAGAGAGGACGACGTCCACGAAACAGAGAGGTTTGTGAATGTTCTTTTCTCATTTGATTCATTCAATCAGCATATCCATGTTTCAACAACACTATCCTAATATTCAAGACAAATAAGTCTTTTATGGCATGATCTCGTTTANAGACAGTATATATATATATAATGTGTGTGTGTGACTTCTTCAATTTGATTTGTATGAGGAGCGATAATTAGTTATGCATTTATGGTATTTTACCTTCTTAGAATGTGTCAATATTACAAGACAAATTGAAACAAATAATCTTGTCTTTCTGGAACAGAAAAACTTTCTTATCTATATCGACTCAAATATTATAACTTGCACTCATTATTACGTTAACTCACAATATATTAGAATTGTGCACTCAATACCGTTAACCCGAATTGAGTTGAAGGTGTGTTAGGGAAGTGAGTGATCATTTTTACCACTGAGCAAAAGACTGCAATTACTTCACATTCTATTCACGTGCACTCAGTTCTTTGATTTAAACATCACATATTCTACTGTTTTTTATAATTTATACATTTTACTAGTTGTAAAACGAAGTTCCAGTGGACCGAAACCAACAACACTCAATAAATTATAGGAGTCAAAATTATGTAGGCAGGGTTCAAGAACATAATCTTGCGACTTTTTCGAAATTTGATTTACAGTTTTTACTTAACGTTGAAAGTATCATGATTTTTTCTTCCAGTGGAGAGACCTAAGGTCCAAAGCTTCAAATGTCACGTAAGTATGCTTAGGGTTAATCTGCGAGGACTTCCAATCAATTTTATCGAAATTTGACTAAAAAATCTTGAGGGTTTCTTGTTTTCAACTGCGTAGTGACGAGACCGAAAGGTTTAGGAGTTTCGAAATTTGGCACACCTTGCCCTCCAGGGTCGGTCCAAGTACACTATCCAGCTATCAATCTGAAATTTGTATAGATTATTTGTTTTATGTATTTTTAATTGCTTAATTTCTGAATAGTCAGGATGAGGTGCATTATACAGCATTATACAACGGATTGCATCTAACGAAATTCAAGAAACAGAGTTAACATTTAGTAGTTTCATATCTAATTAGGTTCATTTTGTTTTGTATCAGTGGATTAGAAAGACAGTTTTTCTCCTCAATTATATCTGTGAGAATAAGGAATTAAGGATACCAATGAACATGAAATCTGCCATAGCACCAATATTGAAGAATAACATATCAACGGTGATTTTGGATGAATAATTGCGCTAAAATCAGAAAATTCACACGAGCAAAACTGCGAGTTCTCAGCTAGTAATAGTCAGAAAGGTCACACACATTTATGGTATAACAGAGAGGTGGTTTTGAAAAACCAAACATTCCTTAAAAACAATAATAGCTCTCATTTCAATGTGAAGAAAAGATATCACAACATGGGCGTATTTCATAAGAAGTTCATAATCCCCTTGCTCTAATAGTAAAACGGTTGAGTTTCAGGGACTGTTAACAAATGTTTTCCAAAAACAATTAAAAAACGCATGTAGACGCCAAGCCAATTTAAAATAAATATGAGAATTTACCTGTTTTTCTTTCCTTTTCCTAGATAAATTATCTTGTCTCTTAGCCATTCAAGATATGAAAAGTGATCTATTTTGACCTTTAATAAGTGGTTTATTAAAGGGAAATAATTTTTACTTACAAATGACGAATGATTGTAAAATATTATTGTGGTTGAATTGTTGGATACAACAATTAAAATCCAGCATACGTTTCTTATGAATTCTATATACATTTGAAACTTAGTAGCTAGTGATGAAAGTGATAGATCCAAACTCTTGGTGTCTATTCCAGTTGTTAGATGAGGGCAATTACGCACTCCCAGTGGCGCCCTCCTCTTTTTCCGAAACGCGCTGTTATGTAAATCAGCTCCCTCTGGAAGCGGGATGGACAACGTTGAGGTATCTTCCTGTCACACTTGCCCAACGAACCTTCTTTGGGTGGCCCAACGCTTCACTTATAATAAATGTTCTCAACAACGATACAGAACCATCAACACCATTCATTCGAGCTATAGCTGACACGTTGAAATGGATGAGATTCAAATCATCTATTTAATAAGGACAGAAGGTGCCTTTATCGTGTAATCATACGTCAATTACGAAGAACCTTTAATGTGTTGACGCATTGAATAAAAGATGCCAAGTGTCAGAACCAACCGAAAAAAGATCCGTGGGATAAAAAATAAGAAGTTACGTTCTTTTAAATCGTTCAATAGATACTCATCCTCCAAATACTACATGGTACTTAAATACCTAATTGGGGTGGAGTGAGGCTTCCCGGTTCTCAATGGTAAAAATCTGTTCTTTCCGAAAGCAATGACAATGGAATGGCATGTCTGATCGCGAATTGTAACCAGCAGAATAGCGTAATATCTCCCTCTCTCCTCAACATCTGTTCTCCTTCCGTGATGTTTCGATCCTTTTCCGACGAGAGCTTCGCCGTCTGCTCCAACCCACCCCTTTCGTTCGAAAGCAGTTCAACGCTTGAGTGGAATGAAATCGCAGACAGACCGTCAACCGCACGAGGCACCTTAAAGAGATTACCCCACAGTAATGCTCTCAATCGCGGAGAATTGTAATGAATGGATGTGGAGGTTCAGACTATTGCATTAGCATTGGTAGCGTTTGAGTTCGATTTGTCACAAAATTGTCGAACTAGATATGAAGAAACTAGTTTCTCTGAATAATAATTTAATCTATACAACAAAAGTTTTGTTCTTTCTGAATGAAAAAATATTGTGGTTGTTCAATACAAATTATACATTCAAATACATGTATCAAACATATTTCTGTAGTATCAAAGAATGAATAGTACCCTGAGAAATCAGTCTTCACCTATTATGAATCCAACGGGGTGGATTTAATACTTCAAAAATATATAGGACTAAAATGTATAAAACACAATACACCTAACTTTTCACAACTTATTAATTTCAAGGTCAAGTATTCTTCATATTAGTATGTTTTTTACCAAAAAAGTGAGTTCAAAGTTGCATATGAGAACTCTCATAACAGCAGTCTAGACAACTAAATAAAGGGATTTGTCCACCAAATGAATTGATCTAACTCTTTACTCCCGGGTTTATATCGTCACTAGTTGCCAGCCTACAGACAATTAAAGGTGCCAAAACGTGTAATGTATTGATAAAAATTTATATCTTTAAAAATTAGTAACTTCAAAGGTCATTGTGCTACACAACTGCTGCATTCCAAAATTCATGAAAATCTGAGGCATCAATTCTGAATCAGTTTGTTGATTTGACATGGAATGACTCTACTTTCAAAATCGAACATAAAATTA
The DNA here is from genome assembly GCA_002313205.1 of Laupala kohalensis. Taxonomy (NCBI): domain Eukaryota; kingdom Metazoa; phylum Arthropoda; class Insecta; order Orthoptera; family Trigonidiidae; genus Laupala; species Laupala kohalensis. Next base: position 1,303,184 of record NNCF01127740.1, on the reverse strand, counting down.
CAGAATACAATACCATGAAATTATACACATGAAACCTTAATATTTCAAATCCACATATCAGAATCAATTATCGTCTATCATTTACGACAAACCTTTCCTCGTTCACCCATTGAGTTTTTCTCATTTAGATCAAGGCTTACAAACGCCTTCTTTCGCACTATCAAATCATCCGTGATCGACACGAAATCCAATAGCACATATGCATGACCACTACCAGCGATTTGATTTTCGATTATCGGATGACAAAAGTTCGATATTGATGCACTACCAAACATAGTTCTAGCTCAAGACACATCAATAGTCATTGTTTAATGTTGGACTGCGTTTTGTAGCTGTTAGCCTCGTGAAACCGAAAGAAAAAACACGACTGATCTAGAGATTAAAACTGTAAAATCTGATTCTTAATTCTGTAGCTGTCAGTTTACTTGGACATCAGAGACCTTGGCTTGGCATGGCTTTGCTTAAGCCATATACCTTGTTAGTTTCATTATTGTGATTTTAAAAAATTAAGGGCAGACGAAATTAGGTACAATGTAAAGAGTTCTGGTAGAATGTGCATAAATAAAATGGAATGCAAAATAGTCAACTCTGCCAATATTAAAACGATCAATTATGCGGTTTGAAATTTCCTTTTGGAAAATCACATTATTTTGAAAACATGCGTCTTGTATATTAACCGCATACAAATGATTCAGAAATAATAAAATTTATAAATATGTCAGAAGTCAGGTATGGAAAAGATAAAAAATGGGATGGACAAAAAAAATGCCCCTGCATCGTGCAATTTTCTAGTCCATAGGCCCTCCAAATATATTTTTGAAGTGGACGCCCTTGAGCACCTCAATTACAATAATGTCTCGTGAAAATAGTTCTGGAGAAAAATAGATTGAAAAATTACTAGAAATAGCTCTATTGGTTTCTGGGAATTCACCGCGTCATATGTCGAAGTGTCAATGTTTGGCCGGCCATCCTACAGTCTTTTTGATGGTATATGAACCGCTGCTTCTTGATGGTAAGAAATACTTATATGGGCGATCGGTGAGCTCAGATGGGGTTGAGCATAGGTCCGGTTAGGGTAAAGCTCCGTGGTCGTCAAACATGGTCACGAAAGTCTAAGACTAGAAAATACTACTAACTTGCTTTTACCAAGAGTTACCCCCTTTAGAATTAGCAAAAGATAAAGCTGTTTCTGTATGATGATATCAGTGCGATTGTGAACATACTGAGAAGTGTAAATTGTTATGGTTTGATTTTACTTGCTGTTCCTATCGATGGTTTAACGAGATAATTGAGTGAAAAATATATTAAACCAATGATAGCGCACTGATGTTGTATTTCTTGTTGTTGCGATTGACCAAATATGAAGACTGAATTGGTAGTTCTATTTTTAGAACACGAGCAAAGAGAACTGCGAAGAAACACAAAATATCTTAAGAAGAATAGTTTTATATAGTGATTTAAGTACCGCTTCTTTTCTTCCAACTGAATATTTTGTCACCAACGTTTGACACGTCCTACCAACTGTTAAAGCATCACAACTTAATTTTCATAAAATGTACTCAATTATTTTGGACTGGAGGAGAAGAAACTGGTATTCCTTCCATTTTTATCAAAAACTAATGGAACTCATCCGACTGGGTTTGACTTGAATTACATTTTTCTCTCTCCTGTTTCACACGTTTTCACGAAATTTTAAATTAGAACCATTAGATAAATTAAAATAAAATGTTGATATCGCCATGTTAACATCTCTCTCCTATCTGCATTTCTTGACGAGGTCCGTGCTCAATAAATTGCAAGTACCTGCATTAAAATTTTACTAGAAACGCAAGAATTTCAAATTGTGTACTGGCTCATCAACGCATCGACCAGACAACGGGGAACCTTCCCAATGGTAAAGTCCCAAAAGTACAGAGTAATTGTATCGGGTAAAATACGAAAACATAGTTTGCATATTCGACAAGGAGGGTGGTGCGGATAACAGGTACAAGAGAAATGTGGAAGATGAAGGCACCTGACCTCGTGGCCAGGCCATACTAAAATTACATATCCTGTCGGACACATTTTGTCTTTTCTTTGTTTTATACTTGTAAGTTTTGTCTGCGCGGTAGTGTAGATTATTTTGTTTAACACTCATTTTATGAACTCTCCTTACAAAAATCCTGAGTTACATTGCGATCACAATCCATTCTTTCTTGCGATCAAGCGTTTTCACGAAATTTTAAATTAGAACCATTAGATAAATTAAAATAAAATGTTGATATCGCCATGTTAACATCTCTCTCCTATCTGCATTTCTTGACGAGGTCCGCGCTCAATAAAGTGCTCAATAAAGATTACTCTAGTGTTATGGATACGTCGATAATTTTGATAAATCGCATGATCTGAATAGGATTCGGACCCTAATATTTTTTCTAGATTTGCAATTAAAGTGGAGTTACTCCGAGATTTTAATCTGTTTATTCAATTGTTAAGACATAATCATTGCAAGTAAAGATTAACCTTAAATGTGTTTTCTAAAATCTCCTTATAAACTTTCTTCACCATTTTTGTCTTTAAGATTCCAATGAAGGGACATGATTACTGAATCTTTTTATGTAATGTCTGTTTATGACATATGTTCAGACCACACGAGGTTTTGCTCTGAAGAGGAAACCAACTGAAGCAAATACTAACACTCGATCCTTTGTCATTGAGAGGAAATGGAAAGTAAAAGGATCGTGGCAGAATAAGGGAAGAAGGCGAGGGAGTTTCTGGTGAACGCCGGCGGCGGCAGAGACCGTGGTGACGGTGAAGGGAGCCGTTGCGTGTTTTTGGCTGCGGAAGTGGGAAGGGGAGGGCGGGGAGGACGAGGCAGTGCAAGCACGTCTAGATTCTTCGCCACCGCTGCGCGCTTTACACCAGGCAATAACGCTCTGAGACAGCGAAACCTTCAACATCTCATTGCTGGCATGCGGTTGCTTCATATCCTTTTCTCGTTCCCCTCCACGATCACTTATGCCTCAAGCTACTACTGCTCACATTTATTCCCTTCTCTGTTTTTTTATTTTAATTTCCCTCTTTGTATCACATTCTATGTATATATTTTACTTTTTTTACATTATCATTCTGCTACTTCATATTTCTCCTGAGTCTTCTCTCCTTCTTCCATGTTTTCTACGTTCTGTCACAAAAAACTAAACAAGTTTTATTTGTTTTATTCCAGAAATTAGATTTTAAATTATTCATACATTTTGATTATTCTTTACTATTACACTTCCAGATTGCTTTCCCGTCATTTAAAGACAATTGTACTCATATTCCTCTGATCATTTTTTAGAACGTACATTGGTATTCCAATTCTTGTACGTATTTACTTAATGGAATTGCAATCACCCACTTAACATTTTTAACCCACTATACCCAACACAGTCACTTCTGTGGTTGGTCCTGGTTCATTACTTATTTCATTCCCGTATTTTTTTTCTTCTTTATCTTCTGGAAACCTTTTTTGTATCCGTTCCCTTGATATCTCTCTTTCATCCCTAGCTCTCAACCTATCCCCACAATTCGCCTTTCCTTCGCCATTGCTCGCTCCCTTGGAGGCATTGGCCGTGCGTGTGCCTCTCGTGAGCGCAGTCTCTTTCACGCGTCATCTGCCCGCGTGCGCGCGCGTCCGCTCCCCGCTGCTCACCGCTACTTGGCTCCATCGCCCTCGCCAGCTCCTCAACGACTTCCGCCGCTCTTTTCCTCTCCACTCCACTCTGCGGCGCGTTTCAAACAAACGCGCTGTCGTTTAATATACCCTCGGAATGATGATGGTTTTATGTCAAGGCTGCAAATGAATATTTCCTCTTACGTTTTACGGTCTTGTTGCTCCAGACTAATAAACGGCGCATCTTCAACATGATTTTATGTTGTACAAATATGAAGTTTGTGAATATGATGAATACATGAATGAAAATTGATATCCACCATTGATATTTTTATCATATTTTAAGGTTTAAGTGGGTAATTAATGTATTATATCTCGCCTCAACATATCAGATTGCTTGTTTCTAAAATTACGTTGTTCCACCTAAATGGAACATGGCATGCAAATCAAGTACTCACATTCAAAGCCTGCTTAATATTTGATGTTCCTCCTGATTGAATTACGAAAAGGACAAAAGTTCCTGGGTAATGAGCAAATGAAATATAGATAGTCCCTTCATCTCATCTCCTTCAACCGATTAAGGTCTCATAGACAGTCAGACGTAGCAAACTATGTAAGTTTGATTGACAAAATTCGAACAAGTTGAGTCGATCCTTTAAGAAACATCGTATATTGGCCCAATGAAGCCACCTTAACAAGGAAAGGAAAATAATAATTCTGATCAAATAACTAAATTTCTTTTGATTCCTGCCCCATTATGAAGTAGACCCCCTTTTGGGAACCGCATTATATAAATGTTCTTCCTTATAATTCTCGCATATCGTTTTCTGCCGGTCGATGTCCCTCTGTTTTCTTCCAAACTCGTTAGAGTAAACAACCTTGCGAACTAGAAGCTCTTTTGCCGCTGGCAACATGTCTCAGGTAGCTGTTTCCCTACGCTTCGCCTGGAGCACAGCGACTAAGCCGGTCTTATGTTCTCAAACAGAAACTCTTCACCGCCAAACCATTCAGGATTCTCCGATTTACAAGAAGTCAAACCCGATGAGATCCAACGGTTGAAATGTTATTAAATGAAAGGGAGCCATTAACACGATACACTTTGTCTCGGACGGTACTTTGCAGTAGCGTACAAGACGCGCAACATAACTCCCGCTCTTGCCCGGCAGCTACTAGCCAGGCTTCAAACAATGGCTGGGTCTGCTGATGGGGCGGGATGGTCGTGTTTTCCACAAAACGGTTTCACCTCCTATTCGAGGCACATGGTCCTTCGTACTTCAACGGCCGGGGGAGAAATTCGGAAAGTGTGCGACAGATTAGTAGCTCTGATTGACCGACGTTTACAGAAGAGCTATGATTTTCCTTCTCTTTCACCCATGCACCCTCACTTTCGTCTCGGCAGCCAGAGCAAGAGAAACGTTGCACGGTTCTTATCTTAACCTAATGATGCCCGAGACGGGAGTATTCTTGGAGGCCCGCTACCCAAGGCACACATAAACGTATTTGCATGCTGAGTTCGAGATTACGTCAAAAATTAAAAATTAAATTGGAGTAGCATTTAATCATATATTACTTATTTTAGTTAAAATAAAATTATGGAATATTTAAGTTCATATTTAAAACTAAATATTATTTTTGATGACCCCTTTGGAGGTCCCTTACATGATGAGGTCCGAGGCGGACTGCCACCCATACCTCCGCCTTGCTACGCAGCTGCTACTATGAACTCTATACTCGTATCATCTACTCACACACTAATAAATTAGTCCCTACTTTGGAAACATACAGAAATATCTTAAATTACAGTGAACCACACCGCCGGTAATTATGTTATGTTGAATGAAAATGGAGACGGGACCGAGATTCGAACTCGGGACCTGCAGTTTAATGCATCAGCAGCATTCAACGTTACGTACTTAACAATACTTTGAAGCAAGGCAAATATTTTTTTAAAATCTGGTTTTGGTTTCATCTGTTTAAATTATTCAAAGATGTTTCAAAAACTTGTACACTTTAGAGCACGGCGTGGACAAATTTCATGAAAAATCTTTTCAGCATCATCGATAATAATCATATTTTCATGAAGTAAACTAACTTTTTTGTTAATTTTAAAATTAGTACCCGAAATAGATCTAATTAGTACTTTGGATGTATGTGTTTTTTCTGTTCAACGAATTGTAAATCATATTTGTATATCGCGATCTATATGTTTACATTATATATACAATCAATGAGGCATCGACTCATTCCTGATACATTTTATTTTCATATTTAAACAGAAGTGAGACAGTTTCACGTATGAATTCCTGTAAAATATTTCTTAGTCACGTACTGAAAATAAGTAAAGAGGAAAGAAGATTTACCGTTTTAAATGTCAGTATAATAAAGACACTGCAGATTTTGGTAGACCTGCTTCTCTATACATCAATAATGCAACTCACTTTTCATAATATTTAACGATGACAATATATGAACCTTATAGAAACAATTTTTCTTCGTTGGAGATCCGACTGACACTGGTTTTAAAATTATATTAAAAAAATAATAGTAGTGGAAACAAACTATGGTTATGTCGCGCTCCTGAGAACTGATTAAACCTCGTAGGTGAGTTTCGAGAGAAAAGTTAGCGCGTCTGCACATTAGAAAGGATCACGAGGGAACGCTTACCGGTTTGCTGGTTACCTCAGAGTTCGAAACAGAGGATTCCCGTTACGCTTCCCTCGTTATAAATTCTGAAACGCGAGAAATTCGTAAATGATATAAACGCAGATAGACAAACTTTCGGTCACATTGTTTTGTTTATACGATGAGGAATCTGTTAGCATTGTTCTCTATGTAGTAGGCTGACAAGTCATCAATTAGCAAACGAGTGTAATACGGTGAAGTTTTCACCTAACATTTTCTTCGACGAATCCATACATATCAGATATCTTTCCAGGAGGCAAAAATGTAATATGATACATATTTGAAGTCACAAACGTCTCTTTAAAACTCACTCACATCGCTGTGATTTATTCTTTTTCCTTTTTTCTTATTCTTTCTCAACTCTGCTCCTTGCTTGTTTCAAAGTCTCCTATTAAAATTTTTCTTCGGTAAGTTGCGTTAATGTTAATAAACAACGCACCAAGAATATAACAAAATAAGAATACAATATCAAAATAGGAACATTTTATTTTTTCATTTTTATGCATTAAAATACATATTTGGAATTTGAAAGGAAGTAACGAATTAAAACCTTCATTTGTTGGTATAAAATAATAAATAAAAAACCTGTTTAAGTACAAACTTTAATTTAATCCATGCACTAAAACGAGTAAAATAAGTGTAGGTTCTTATTAAGTTTGCAATGCCAAATGCTAGTACCTTCATACATATTTCACATTAGCAGGTCGTAACAAAAATAAACGTACTTTCTGTCTTTACCGCCGAATAAAATTTAATATTTTATGTTGAAATATTTGATTTCAAAAAACTTGTCGTGAGAAATGTTCTTCCACTAACTTCATATAACAGTGATTAGTTGGTAAGTAAGTACTTGACTAAGTATGTATTTTCTTTACAATATGCGCGACAAGTTATTCAACATGAAGTATGATATCATTTTAGCAATTAAGATAGTAAGTACTTTTATTTTTATTAGGATCTACTAACAGTTTAAAATTCTGTTTCAAGATTTGACCCAAACATTGAAGTTTTAAAAAAACTTGTATTATTCCCTTTTTCCACAAGATACAAGTAACAATCATAAGTTTCCAGATAAAATAAAGAATTAATGTCTTCAAAGGAATATTACCTCAACAGGGTTATTTAGTAGAGCACTTTGAAGAGAACTAAAAACACCAAATCTTGTTATTCTCAGTTTAAACAAACGTAAATTTTGACTTATTTTAGCGATTTAACAGCGTTCGCTTGTTATTATTTGTGTCAATATTGCTTTCCAGGGGAATTAATAAAACCTACGTGGAAATAGTTTTCTTAAACTCAAATATCAAAAAGTAATTGAATTCAATTAAAATCAGTGTAAGAATATTAAATGAGACGCAATGTAGATATTACTGTAACAATTATACTTAGAAACTTGTTTATCGCATAGAGATACGCATTCGTTTCAACCGATAGCGCTTCGGAAAGAAAAAAACAACATATTATTAATGAAATATTTCACAGGATTCCATACATTTGTTTGTTGGATGATTTAATATTTCAAATGTTTTACCGTCACGCTATAAAGATTACCAAGTTAATGGACATTTCTTGCTTTTTATGGGCGCTTGTAGAACAGTATTGGGTCACATCAATTCAATTGGAAACGAAACATGAAAGAGGCATACGCTCCTCTTGGGAACCACTCTGCGGATCGAGAATATTTCCGAACGCTCTTCCAATATGCTCTTCCCTCTACGCGTCGCCACTTAGACTCGTTTGCCAAGAAGTCTCCCAATGGAGTTCGATACAATGAGACACGTGCGTCCCACACCCAGTTGGAGTCGTTTGTGAACGGCAATCGAGGTACAGTTCCATTTAATTTGTTTCGTAATAGAAGTTCGATTTCACCGTCAGGTCGTTTGTTTAATCTTCAAAAGCACTAATTTGCAAAAACAACCGTTCCGCTGCCCACAGACTGAAGTATCTTCAGAGGCGGAGAGAAGCAAATGGCTTTCATCGACAATGTTTCCAGCAATGTCATTGGGTTCAAGATCGTTTGAGATCTGTAAGTCTTCCCAAAATAGTCAAATTATATCTGTGTGAAATTCAAGTCTCAGTTGAAGTAGAATTCCAATTTAAAGTTTATTATTATCTGTCTCATATGCACGTGAAACGTAAATATTTTGTTCAATTTATTTCTATGATTTTGCTAAACTAATAAGTACATAAGTGATTTTATGGTATATCATTCGAAATATCTTTTGTTTATAAATGTATGAGGTAAACTACTGAACGGTCATACTTAGCAAAGACCTTTTTGTGAAAATTCGTTTTCACAAATTAGCAAAGAACTTTTCTTTTTCTTTTCGAAAATTGTTATTGAAATATTGGTGAAACGTACTCTTTGTTTGTAGTGTATGAAGTTTTGTGCTCAGTCTCACTCTTCTTCATCTTATATTTGAAAAGATATAAACTTGTTACGAAAGGCGATCAAAAAGTGATTTAACTAATCCACCAACTACTTGTTGTCGATATCATTTCATGGGTGACCTTTCGTTCCGTGAAAATGAGCTTATAAATGAAAAACTTTCCTTATTAGCAATAGACATTCTGAACCTCAGCACCTCTCATTTCGTGGGTCGTGATTGGTGGAGACTTTCATCTCCCAGGAAAACAATTTCGATTGTTTCTCTACGAAGCAGCTCTTTCAGCAATTGCTACAACTTCCCATGTTTTGTACAAGAATAACAACAACATGTAATTCCCTTTCATTCAATACTTTATACTTCTTTGACATCTGTGTGGAGGTAGTAATTCATTGTAAAAATGAAAACAAAGGCTTTATTGGATGCAGCACACTGAAATATCTTGGGATATCACAAATGTTTGTACGTACCTGAAATAAATCCACTGGACATGATGCAAACAGTTAATAATTGATTATTGCAAGCTAATGAGAAATAAATTCCCGACACCTGTTTCAATATTATGTAGTTATCATTCATTTACAATGATTATCTCAGTTAGTGGTAAATGAATGTGATCAAGATCTCTAGATTATCAACCTATCTACTTCTAAAACATGTATTTTCAATGAGTGTCATTCAAATTATGAGGCTAATTAACTTTTAATTCCCACTTATTTCTACGAATTTTTTATTCATATTTTATTACGAAGTTACCTACATGCAGCGGCGGATCTATGGGGGGGGGCAAAGAAAGCTATAGTCTCTTCCCATTGGACCTGAACTCTTAACAGAAATTGAAGTTGATGAATGGCATACTTTGTAAAAGTGGTACCAGATTAATAACTTATTAGTTATAACTGCTATCATTATTAATAATATAATTGTTATTGTTCTTAACAATTGTAGATTCATAAATTTGATAATACCAGATTAATGGAATTAAAAATATCAGTTTAATAAAATTAATAATACCATATTAATATCTTTAAGAAATAATTGTTATTGTTATTAATAATGCCAGATTGTTAATTATTTATTTGATGCATTTTATTTAAAGGTAATACTTATAAAATTTGTGTTGTATAACCATAATTTTTAAACAAAAATGCTCCCCAGTTAGCACCCCCCTTGATTACGGTCTAGATCCGCCACTGGCTATATGCGAAAAAGATACCTATTTCGAACACACGCACACAATTATTTTGTTTTGTTTCCATAAATTATGAGTTAAATATTTTTAAAATTTCTTATTCACCTTGAATTTCTGAGTATTATCTCTTTTTCACAAATGAGTATCTTCCATTCGAAAGTTAAACATTACCAATAAATATTTTTGATTCAAGGACTTTGGATTTAACTAACAGTCAATAATTGTGTCTGGGCTGCTGACACAATACCCCGGACAATGAATGCTCAATATATGAGCTGAATAATTGGAAAATTCCATGCGAAAACCAGATCTAACCAGACAATTTATACTTCCCAAATACGATCGTTAAACGATACTACGTGCTTCCATAAAATAAGTATGTCATCATAATAAAAGCAACCTGGACAACTAAGAAGTAAAACTACATTTATACGACGAGTCCTTGAGAAGGCCGACACCGCGCCGCGCGCAGGTGACATCCGACCAGCTGCAAGTGCTGCGTGGTTGGGTGAGCGTAGAGTCCTCAATAAGGAGAGAACCGTCACATGTGTCCAAAATTTTCGATCACATAGTTTCGCATAACAGCCTCCATCCTAACAGTATATAGCCAACATGCACAAATTCTCATAGCCCCTTTGACGCAGAATGTCACTCGGCTCTGCCTCTTGTTGGTGATGGAGGGAAAGGGAGAGAGATGCAACACAATCATGTGACCAACTATAGACGATTCAAATTGCTATGAGAAACAATGTGTAGTATTTTCCGGGTATATGAATGATTCCGCATTGTATTTTTCCACTGGCGGTTCTCCGTTTTATTAAGGACTCTAGGTGAGCTAGACTGGTGCCGACAACGAAGAGAGGTGCAGGTCGGCGACCCATCGACGACGATCTCTCAATCACCGATCCCACGCTCTCCAAGTCCCCTTCCTCATCCTGAGCATCACCATTGCCACCGCCCTCATTGCCATCGTTTCTTTTATTGGCGCGAGTGAGCCAGCGCCTGTCGTCACCGATGAGTTGCCTCTCGTCCGTAGCTACACCTTTACAACGCCCTGTAAAATCCCTACGGAGCGAGTTCACTTTGGCAGCCAGCAAACTCAGCCGACTTCTTTATAATGAAGAACGTTCGTTTTTATTTTCCAGAAATTTATTTCCCAGCCAGCGTCCTGAAATAATTGAGCGATGGACGATGTTTATGAGGGAAAAACGTAGGCAAATGTACTGGTGTTATTAAGGGTTGGGCTGACAAGATTCTGTTTATTGAGGTACACGATTAATAATTGGGCTGTAGAGTCAAAAGAATGGTAATTAAAAACCTTTTTTATACCTCTGCCTTATAAAGAAGATACAGTTCTTTCTAAAATAGTATTATAAAAGACATCTGTGGTGAGAAATGTGATGTAAGATTTTACTTTTATCTGTTACTTGGCCTTAAGAGAATTTAATGGAATTAACTTGTAATGGACCAATGAAGGCAGGGAACATAATTTCTAATGAACCAGGCGTTGTAATTACCTGAAACTTGTTTTAATTTTAAGTTTGGAAACGTGAGAGTTTTAAAATAATTTATGTGGAGAACTGAGAGTCAGCAATATTCAAAAGTAGCAAGTAAACACTTCTTGCTTACATTTGGGATCGGAGAGAGTTGACATTCAACAATTAAATTTTCGTGTTCTACATATATAGTGTAAGTCCTGGTAACGGTACAATAAATTGTACGGGAAATAAGATTCAGCTGCGTAAGAAATGTTAATCATGTTATTAGTTTGTAGGAACTATCAGGACTATAAATTTGTTCACTGATTGAAAAAACAACAACATTATGACACTTCTGTTTACAAGAGTGTACGAAGCTAATGGATGCAATATTCCTGCGATTTCTTGGAATTTTGATTTTCAATAAATCATTCTAGATGTAAATTCCATGTCGTCCTGGTCTACGATAAATGAGATTTACACATCGAGTGGCTCTGCTTGACTCCGAGTGTTGTATGAAAGCACTTTCGAAGAGAGGAATACAAAGAGGAGCAATGGGAGACCAATGGGGAGAGCTAAGTCAATTCACGCTGCTTTGTTCTATTTTCTTGTGCATCATCTATTTTAGTGTCATAAAGGACATCTATGTGTTTAAACAATCTAAAATAATGATAATGATAACAAGAGCCAGTGACGTCATTCGTATCGTCTTAATACATAATTAGTGATTCTTATGACGTCTACGTTATCTTACACACGAAAAAAATACTTGGCTGTGGTACAAAAAGTCTATTACCAAATAATTCCACATTTAGGAAAGAGCCGGAAACAAATCCAGAAGAAAATTATTTTTTTTAACCAATAAATCAAACCAGTAATCAATGTAATCACGAACCTCTTTGTTCTAATGCAGACTACACATATACTTTTCAGATGCATCGTTTTCAATTCAACCGATATTCAAGACTATTTCTTATTTGGTATATAACAAAAGTTTTTTATGGCTGCTATTATACTTTTAATGGTGTACATTCTGCTGCATTACGCTCCTATGCGAATTATGTGTTATTAACAGGACTTTCGTACAATCACCTATTGGACCACTACAATGATATTCTTCTTTCGTTTCGATCGTGATGGCATAATCGTACGTTGTGTGGGTGACGACAATTTGACGCCCCCTCCTCCAAGACGATTCCACAATTGTAAAAAAAACAGTACAATTTATATTACTAATACAATTTATTATATTTTTGTGAATCAATATTAACAACTTTGTCCTGAAAAAATGCAGAGGGTGGAAAGTCGACTTGGCATATATTCAGAATTAAATTTAATTAAAACAGCGAGAAGTTAGCAACTACGTAAAGAGTTTGATATAACTTTTTAAAATATGCTGACACAGACAAAAATACTTCATATAATAAAGGTGTTATCATTCGCTTTTTATTTTATTCTATGATGTTTTTAAAATGTTAACAATCTTTAAGATTCAATGACTTAATTAAGCGACAGATTTTTTCCTAGAATGTGAACCTTATTAATTTAAAGACCTCATGAATGATAAAATTCTGTCTGAAACGTTGTGTCGTTACATAAAGTCATTATCTATAAAAGTTTGTTTAACTTAAAAACTTCATAAGAAAATGATGATAGACATTAATAATTCTTTTTATTCGATAAAATGAAGACAATAACAAGAATTATTAACTCATACGAATCATAATACTATGCAGCTGACCCAATCTTTTTGCATCTTATCTCCATCCAAAATACACTACAGAAGTGCGCCAATACATTCCCAATCTCCGCAAATTATTAATCTTACGAGCCAGTGACGTCATTCGTATCGTCTTAATACATAATTAGTGATTCTTATGACGTCTACGTTGTCTTACTCACGAAAAAAATGATTGGCTGTGGTACAAAAAGTCTATTACCAAATAATTCCACATTTAATGAAATTTTTTTATTGAAGATTACAAATCTAAACATTCATTAACAAAAAGAAAAACTACATTAAAAGTACTTCTTCCAATAATTGAAATAATAAATCGGATTTATTAAACTTATTTCCTTACTTATCCATTCAAATGGATTTGATTATATTATAATACACTACCATCGAATGATGTAATCGGATGGGCTGGTATGTCTGTTGTGCCGTATTGCAACATGCTATCATTTCCGTATCCTCTCCCTCTTTTCCTCATTTTTTTGCTTTCATTTCATTTTTAACTGTTTGCTCAACTAAGTGTATAACAGGGTGAAACGATTTACACGAAGATCAGAGGCTCTAACAAGTTATCAGAAACAGGGGAAGATATTTGATTTTTCTTGCCTTTGATACAAACATCAAAGAAAATGTGAAAGAAGAATTTCATAGCTGCTGTATGTCCCCGTTGGCAAGTTAGATTATACTAAAAACATTCGCTTCTCCCAAGCTTATAACATGACGGGATTTTACGTGTTATTTCTTCAATCGGGAGAGGAAACATTTTTCGAGGATCAGTAGAAGCTTCCAGAACATTCCAACCAACTATAAATATTCTTGGTGATTGTTTATGAACTGACAAATGGTGTAATATAAAGTACATTTTAAGAAATTAATTTTCTGAAAATACGTTGAATTAAATCAATCTTAAGGTTGTTCTTTTTACGACTAACATAAACGTAATTCTATGTAAAGTATTAATTTATACGTGAATAAATTGAGAAAAAGTATAAACGTCAGAATAAAGGGAAATGTAAAGGATATCGTAGGTAATTTAAAATTTAAAGGCTTCGTCACTGAATGGGAATGAGACTTTATCGTTATTTTATGATGTGTCACTCTTAACTTAAAAAAAAGAAAATCCTCAGTTTAAATCTCCCGATTGTGGAGAAGGGTTGGAAAGGCGGAACTCGGCAATAAACGCACGGATGTCATAAAGAGACATAAATGTTCCAGTGACTTCGAGAGGGATTAGAAGGGGACTTTCTTCGGTGGGACTGCGAGAGCACGCGTGGAGGAGACATATCGTCTCTCTTTGTGGTCGACAATCAAACGGAGGCTATGAATGTGACAGTATTCAGGTACTTAGCTAGAAGAGGATGGGGAAAACCTATGCACCCACCCCCCTGCTGAAAGTTTTCAAAACTCACTGAAATTAGCAATGTTTGTACGTGGCAAAAAGCTCCAAATTTGTTTAATTTTTATAATGTTTATGATTTTATTCATATATGTTTATATCAGTGAATATATAGAAATTTACTACGGTTTATTGCTTTGTCGCGCATAAAGCATTACTTATCTTCAGAATTTAAAATTAAGAAACATTAATCAAATGGGTTATATTATTATAATGTTATTAGAGATAAGTAGAATGTACTCATTGGAGTTTACAAATGTTCATTTATGTTGATAAATGCATATTCTCGGCCTCATTCGAGTTTTGAAAAGCAAATTTAATTGAAAATTAATGATTGACAAGGAATTAAAAATAGTGAAAATTTCCATCAGTAGTCATAAAATTACTTCACTGTAATTTATTCTATGCTCATTGATATACAATGTCCAGATACCGTGGACAAATGTATTACAAAACGCTACTCACATCATATGCATAATGGCGTAGGGCTGGGCGTGAAACATGAACTCATTATTTTCTTCTTTTGATCTTTTTTCTTTCAGATTGTTTTTTTTTTCTGGTGAATTTTCTAGTCAGTCGCGAGCTTTATTTGAATTTTTCCGTTTAACGTACTGCGCTAACATCACGAACTGACCTTTAAAAGGGAGTTGTACGCTTTTTGTATCAGTTGATGACCCGAATAGTACGTCGGAGATCAGAATGAGAGTGTAGGAAGTAGGTGCTTGGGAGATCCAAAAAGCAGAAACAAATCAAGGGATGGGGAGCTGGAAGATAGGTAGGCGAAAGGGCGGGAGGGAGGGTGTGGTAGGGCGGCTGCACGCCCTATTAAGTCACCTCCGCGCCTTCTGCCCGACGCGCCGACAAAGCTGGCCTTCTCCGTGATTTATAAGGACTCCACGGCGGTTCTCTCGGCCGCCCGCCCGCGCAGCCGCTCGCTCGTCTGCCTACCCGCCCGCGCGCGTATAAATAACCGAGTGCGCGGGAACCGCCCCCGGGGCAGAGCAGTAGCAGCAGCAGCAGCAGCAGCAGCCGCAGCAACGGACGCCACACTGCTTGCTGAAGGATGCCCTTCCACTCGCCCTGTGGGCTCTGTTCCCATCGACGACGCTGTCTCTCCAAGTGAACGGTAGCCCACATATTGTATCTTGTATCATACCCGAGAACTTCCTTGATTTTCTAATATGTAATCAGCTCGTACGATACGGAGTACGCACATTGCATAGAACAACCATCACCTTCACAAGAGACCAATCTAGATACCAGCTCCATTTCTCTCATGCAGTGTGATATTTTCTTAAAGAATCGAAAAAGAAAAGAAGGATTTCAATATTGTTTGATTCTCTTAAACAATCACATCAAAAACTGCATTATATATCTGGTCGATTAGATAATGTAAATACATAAAATGCCAGTAGGATGTAATCCAAAAACTAATATATTAGAGAACTAGCAATGAGTAAGTACTTTTCTCTTACTCTCCCAAAAAGTGTGACTGGACAATTTCTTCTTGATCCGGTCAGAGAGTTCGGAAAGTTTCAAATATAAAATTATATTGCACATATGAATTTTAATATAAATAAATAAATAAATTACATCTTACTTTTTTACGGATGGATTACGATTCTTTTTAAAACACAACAAACTCGTGGATTGAGTCGTCGTCAGGTGATAACAAATTGTAACAAGAATATTGTAATTGTCCGTAAAAATGTCGTGTGTTTAATTTTTTTATCTTACATATAATGGACTTTAGTAGTAGAATGAATTTTAATATTAGAGCAATATCATTGATAACAAAAGCTAATTTATGGTGCGATCTCCAAGGGGGTTCTTCCAGAAAATGCATGAGGTTTATTGTTTAGAGAGACAAGAATTATATTTTACACTTACTATACTGTCAATTAATTTATATTATTTGTTTTATTTTGTATTGTAATACGATTAGTATGAGACTGCGACAAAATAAATTAATGTATTAAAGAAATAATTTAGCTTTTCGTTGTGCTGCGTCCCAAATTCTTAATCCATTGCTCCAAAACTACCTAGATGTTTGTGTGCGGCAGCGTCTTTCTGGTTCCGCGAAATGAGTCGCAGCTCTCTTATTGCCGCTTCGTTGTTTCGTGAGCCGAGGGCGGGGGTGAGGAAGGGAGGCAAGTGAAGACTAGAGGGTGAAGGGGACATGTGAGGGCGCGTGGTCACACCAGCAGTGACACGTGTCACCCTTGCCGATTTATTGCCCGAAAGAAGAGCGAGTTCGCAAGAAGAAGACTGCAATTCGGAATCCTCGTCTCCATCCCCGTGTCCTCGTTCTTCCTCCGTCCTCTCACGTCGTTAGTGACGAGTGGGTTCTTCGCTTGTGCGAGGAGAAGGAGGTGGAGGAGATGAAGATGGCTGCCTCTTGGGAGAGTTGCTTACACGCAGCATCTGGAGTGATGTCGGCACCACACTTTCGGTTTCGGGAGTCACGAGAAGCCTAAAATAATTTTGTAGTTCTTTTATTTCTTCGTAAGAGTAATGTTTTTAATATTCAACTCCACATATACGCATCTTTTTTTTTCTTTTATGTTTTCAATTATCAAGCTAAGATTCATTACACCTATAACTCCTATCTCGATCGATATGATCTGAAGTTCCACTAAGAGGGTGCGACAAAGAACAAAATGAGTATGTAAGAGACTATACTCAATGTCGTAGGCTTGGATAATATTATTAGAATATAATGTTTGGTGTAAACTATTTAAATATAGTAAAACATCTATAGTAATCTTCCTTTTATCATTTAACGTAATACTAAGTATTAAAATAATTAAATGTTAATATGAATTTGTAATTTATGGCATTTATGACATTAAATTATTGGCAAGTTCAATGAAATAATTTGTTCATACTATACCACTTGGATGATATATACTTTTTGTACTACCTGTTGTCGAACATTTATTTAATTCAATGTATTTTGTCATTATTAACAAATTGTCACATAAGTTAGGGAATACATTCTCTAAGTAGACTTATATAAAAACCAAATGATATAAAATAAATAATTACTTGTTACCTGTATAAAATATTAATAGTTTTTCATGTTAAAAACAGATAACAGATCCATCTTTTCAATCATTTTTACCATATTCATTCAAAATCTAGATTTAGGAATCTTCATGAATCATTATGTTAAGAATTTGTTTAAATTGTATTCCATTTTGACATTTCAGTGTCTCATAAAGCGAAACATAATATTTTTCAATATATTGAAGAACATGAAATTATCTAAAATCATATAGCATTACTATAATTGTTTCTTTAATGGGACTTGATGTATACAATTACGAACATTTGTATTTGAGTCATATTGCTTTTAATTTTTTAGATGAGAATAAAATTTTTACAGGAATGAACAAAAAATTATTGGTTAGAATACAAATTTGACATTCTCTTCCCACCATATTAAATATTTCCTTGAAGAATTCAAGTTATAAGAAGAGAAGATACTGCTTTTACTCAAAATTTATTTCGATCAATAACCCATTTTTATTCACGTAAAAGAATTTGTCATGCAAACTATTTTATATGTTGCGAAAAATTAAAGTCTCAATGTAAACTAAGAAATGCTTCATAAATATTCGTAATAAATGATTACGTTAAATTTATACATTCCATATTCTGTTTGAAATGAAAAACAAGTTTGTACGCAAGAATTTCAGAGTAGTTTTTGAAAATCTCTCTGTAGACAACTCACTTTAAAACTTGTTTTCACGTGTCGTCGTAAACAAAAGCATTTCCCAAAAATAAACTAAGAAATATGTTGAGGTGTTAACAAGTTCTTTCGTCGTTACAGAATCCGTAGAACAGAAAGCCTCCAGCATTCTAAGTGGTTGCTGCTATCTGACCCTTCAGGAAAAGGAAGCATATGGTATCCATTGAGTGTCTATCGGCCTAGCTGTTTTTATCCGTATCCTGCTTGTTATGAAAACAAAGAATGCCTGCAGGGGAGATCGTATCCATTCACCAGTCTATTAGTCTCCCCGTCGACTTGTCGTACTGGATGTCTTTCTTTCATTTTTTTTCTTCGTGGGTGAATCATTTTCCTTTTTAATCATCATGCTATTTTTGATCAATACTTTCATATATGTTTGGAAGCAATGTTATAAATCCACAAATATTATTCAAATTGTAGAGTTCAGGTTTAACTGTTATCATTACATTTTGCAGTCATTTACAAAACTGTATAATTAAATTCGCATTTTGATTCTTAAACTATTTNATATATGTTTGGAAGCAATGTTATAAATCCACAAATATTATTCAAATTGTAGAGTTCAGGTTTAACTGTTATCATTACATTTTGCAGTCATTTACAAAACTGTATAATTAAATTCGCATTTTGATTCTTAAACTATTTACAGAATATATAATTGGTTTCTGAATTTCTTTGAATACATTGCTTGATAGAATATATAACTATACAAGAATTTTCGTACTCTGTGATATTGTACACATTGTCCATATGCTGTGATTGTCCATATGTGATCGTTTATATATTTGGATGTATAAACATAAGCTCTCGCAACAACTGTGTTTACTTTGTAAACGTTTCAGGCTGACACTTTGCCTCATATCATCCTGTGTAACCACGTGCATTTGAACTAATGGAGACTGAACTCATTTTGAATAAAGGAAATATTCTACGTGATAATCTTTGTAAAACAATAAATTTTTAAAGTAAATTAAACCATCACTCTTGTGTCATGTAAATGTGCAATATACGATTTTTCTATAATATTAAAATTTTACGTAATATTTATTACATATTTTCCCCCACAGACATTTACTTCGTTAATAATATGTTAGTGTGTGCGGGAGCAATTTTAACAGAAAGTATTGCGATCCCATGTTTCTAATTACAAAAATTCACTGTACATAACCGCTTTTATACGAACCACGGTTGACTATGGTTGTGAAAATGAACAATGTTAATTAGGGTGTGGAGGGTTCGCATGTTTTACGAAGTGAACTTGGTGTATTCGTTCCATAGAGGATTCACCTATTTCACGCTTCGAACTAATTCTCTTTGAACTAAGAGCTCTAACATTCCGTGCTGCGTTCAATCTTGTTGATACATGCGTTGAACTTGCTGTTTTCTCGAGGACCATATATTTCGAGCCATATGCTATGTGCGTACATATGGAATTTCATGAATCTTAGGGATTACTTTCAGTTCAGAACTATGTTGGTTGAACATAAAAGAGTGGAAAATTGATGATTTTTCACAACTCGTTTTTATATATGCCAATTGGGACATTCGTGAAAAAACATGATCAGAAAATACTAGAAAATCGTCTCCTCATTCATTTCTTTCCAGGAAGCGGAAAGTAGTCATCAAATATGAAAGTAACTAAAAAGGAAATAAAATATTAAGGTATACAATATATTTGAATAGCAGAAGATACAAAGAAACTAGAGGAAAGAAATTTCGAACTGTAAGTGATGTATATGGCAGAATTTAAAAGAAAATTAAATATAAAGATAATAGTTTTGGAATAACTAAAGTAATTATTTTTTAACACGGAATCCCATTTAAAATGAAAGACATGAAGAAAAATATTTTTTTAAATAAATGAATTATGCGTTACTTGAAAATTGTATAAAACATTAGAGGTAGATATTTCATAAGCAATAGTAATGATTTACTCTGACATTCTCCCCTCAGTAAATCGATTTTATTTCCTGTAACGTAAACCACGAGAGCCCATGTATTTGAGACTATTGAGCCTCATCGTCTCTTTGGCCTCAAAGTTATCCCATCCCCCGTTCTACCCCTTCTTCCCTAAATCAACAGCCCCAACCTTTCTCCACCCTTCCAGGGTAAACACAACGCCGAGATCTCGGGCAGCTTCTGCAACTTCGACGCGCTCTCCATTTTCTCGCTTTCGCACTTCTTGTCTTCGTCTCCTCCTGGTCTCTTCTCCAACATACGACTAAAGGCCCTCTGGGAACACCAAATTGTTTCCCACCGCATTCCTTTTGTACGCAGCGGTGACTGCGGTCACACCATCGAAAGAAGTGGAGATGGAAATGATTGGACAAAGTTAAAGGGCTGAAGCTTACCCTCTCACAAGGGCTTCCACAATCAAGCGCATAAAATTTGTTTCATAATTATATAATTTTATTTGAAAGAATTGGATTTCTTTATGATTTTTATCTTTCAATTTTGCTCGTAATAGCTAAGATAGAATACTATGTCTTTAGATTTGCAAGCGCTTAATGGTACTCTTTGTTATCAGAATATTCTTTAAACTAGCTGGGTGTCCGTAGCTTTGCTCGCAAGATTTTTGTGATTTCTCTACAGTTACTTTTTCTAATAATATTTTTATAATAATATATATTGCAGAATACTGAATATTAGTACCACACTTGTTATTCCTAAGACATGATATAGACATATATTGATATATAAATAAACATTCGTATTTATCGAATACTATTTCGGAAACTAAGCAATTTATAACATCCAAAGAATATGCTTAGAACATGGATTTAACTCAGTTCAATATTTATTATCCATACACGCTTAGTGTACGAGCACCATACGTACGCACTGTCCCTATAGAAACGCTAGCAGTT
The DNA here is from genome assembly GCA_002313205.1 of Laupala kohalensis. Lineage (NCBI taxonomy): Eukaryota > Metazoa > Arthropoda > Insecta > Orthoptera > Trigonidiidae > Laupala > Laupala kohalensis. The sequence continues at coordinate 1,282,059 of NNCF01127740.1, read as the reverse complement.
CACTTATAGTTAGGAGACGTCACTTTATTCTTGAATTTGTGCATGCTCACAGCTATTCTTTGTAATTTATAAATACAGCGTACGTATGCTTATTTTAAGCCAATGTGCTAATAAAATTATCAAGGCAACCGTAGAACTATGGAGCAATGTCTTCAGACTTCTTATAAACATTCCCTAACTATATATAGTGAAACTTCTCTTTAAGAAATCTTCTCAATAGCGGACATTTCTCCATGATTTTCCGTTATAAAAATGTTTCATCTCATCTTCTTTTCTTTATATTAGTACTTAATGTGACGCCATATGAAAAGCTTTGTAAGCTCCATAACATCCATGCATACCATATATGAGAAGCTATATATTTCCTCATAACATTAAACGTTTTGAAGAAATCAGAACTAACTTATTCATATTTATTATCATCTTTCGTCTCGAATTACAAAACAAAATATGTATAGTATACAAAATGTTAAATTTATGACTAAGTCGCATAGCCTGTGAAATTCCTTGTGATACGCTACCTCTCTAACGATTTGCATCAATGTTTGTTCAGTAATTTAGACATGATTTCGCCAAAAACATAAGTGCACTATCACATTTATTACATAAGAATATTCGTTTTTGTTGTAAATGTTTATAATATGAAAAAAAAGAAACTATATTTTAATTACTTTGCCTTAGGTTTATATCTCATAATTTCCACTATTTTTTTTTTCGTTCGAGTCGTTATTTTTTACCATGTTTGTTCTTGACCCTTAAAATACACTGTATGTAGGAGATTATTGAGGTAAGTTCATCAGTTGCAATCAAATCACATTTTACTTGCCAACGTTTCGGATTTATATAATTCCTTCATCAGTGCTTGTAAAGTATTCTTACTCTAACTTCTTAGAAATCATTTTTACACATTTCCTTACATCTCATATTCTTTTCCCTTAACACAACATATGATACAAACATTTTTAACTACAAACACCATGTAAAGTAAGAATACTTCACAAGCCCTGATGAAGGAATTATATAAGTCTGAAACGTTGGAAAGTAAAAGTTGATTGCAACAGATAAACTTACCTCAATAATCTCCTACGTACAGCTATTTTTTTAGATGATGGTATTTTTAAGCGACGGTACGACCACATGGAAATACCCATTCATTTAAAACGAGGACAGAATAATAATGCGATTCATGTTGATTTGGTGCAGAAGGTAATGTAGGAAGACGTATTAAAGGGGAGACTATAATGCTCATATGGGAATCAAGAAGACTTTAGTGCTCATTCGTTGATGACGTAGGCATCTGTGGAGATGGTACTAATGTCAGTGGAGGCTGAAACAACAGTAGATTTACAAACGGTGCGCAACGCATTGCGTCCATGTGGTTTCTTTTTACGATGCCCGTGCTCGCCACAAGCAGGTGACGAGTGGAGGAAAAAAGAATATCCGGGGGCGTACGAAGCACGTAAAACGCACGCGCACAGCTGGCACCACGCAATCGTCTCCAGCGTGTATCACTCAAGCGTTTATTTCCGCTGTCGCAGATGTGTCGCTCTTGTCGTTGCTTTCGGGTCGAGTGCGAATTTCGGTGATATGAAGCAGGAGTATTAAATTAATAAATGTTTGGACTGCAATATTACGGGTGATCTTCAATATTAAAACAGTATTTCAGGATGATAATGACGGCGATGATGATAATCATAATAATCTGATATTAAAAGTTAATGTTCGGACGGTTAGGTAGTATGGAAATTAGTACCATTTCGTGACTATTTCTAAAACTAATGAAATTGCATGAAATGCCAGTAAACTATTAGAACTTTTTACCTTCACTCTTGAATGGGAGTTCATTTTTAATTCGTGAGAACTCAGTGCGAGTAAGAGCTGTTAATTTAATATGTGCGCCGCTCAGAGAGGTAGGCTCTATCTGAGCAAATACCTTTTAATCAAATTGAGTTAATTATAGTAAATATGTCACAAAAATTAAAGAAAGGAGGAAGCAGAGAGAAGATGAATCCATTCATCCCACACAATTCATAAATTGATGTTCGTGTTAATGCTACTCCGAGAGCTGTATAGGACAATGTATATTTAAAAAAGAGTGTTTATCTGAAATATTCCTGACTCTATTATGAAACTTATTCAACAGTTTGACCGCTTTGATAGAGGTCGCCTAAACTATTGGTATAAATATTATGAATGCAAGTCAATACGCCAAAGATTGCGACGTAATTTTGTTTTTGTTCTGATGTTTTTTCATACTTCCTGAAATTTTTTGAATTCAAAATTCGTAACCAGCATCTTAAAATGAATAAAGGAGCAAAGTTTCAGATTTTTCCACAACTTACAGACAGGAATTTCCAAAATGCTGGAGTATAGATTCAACGCCCTGTACTTATTCTGAAAAAAAAACCGGATGCAAGGTGAAGTAAATTTTGTGAAGTTTATTTTTACAAATAAATATTTTCTTCGTAATATAGTTTTCATATAGTAAATCAAAAACAAAAAAAACGCAATTAAAAAAAAAGAGTTTCTTTTCATATTTCCCGGACTTGCGCGAGGGAACGGAATTTTTAACGTTTTGTTTCAAATTTACACATGGGTAACTGGAATTCATTTCAAGCTTAAACAAAAGTGATGTGGAAGAAATATCCATCCATCAAATACAGAAAATAAAAACATTTTAATTTCTCACCGCAACGTGGCATCGTGAGGTTCTCGCGGAGCTGTGAATCCTGCATTGGCACATGGTCATCGCGTGCTCGCAAAGAGAGAGCACGTCGTAAAAGGCACATTATTGAGGGCGTGCGGACATCTTGGTCCCTCTTCCATCGCCTGATGTCTTTAAATGTCTCATGCATATTTAAGTGCTGGCGTTGGAATGTCTTTTAAACAGTTGCTCCATGAATATAGGTTACCACTGCGGGAATGAGCGGTGGCGTCCACCGAAATACATGAATCTTGACGGGTAGAGGGTGCGGTTGTGGACAGCATCCCGCAATAAACCTAATTTACGGAAGCGTTCTGTGAAGTGTTTCCACACATATCCATTATACTGTTGTGGGTAAAGATTTAGTACAATTACTTTGTACTTTCAATTAATATATTCTAAGCGACTTAAAAGAGGATTTGGGTGCACTGGTGTTTCTTGTTCAATGTTCATGTTCCGTGCGACTTCTCGTATTAATTGATCTCCATATAAACTTTGTATAAACATCATCAAAAGTCAAATACTTATTTTTAATTTATACTCCCCATTTGACCGTTTTGAAGAGATATTGTGTGATATCTATTTTTCTGATAGTAAAAAAAGTTCATTTCCATCGCTAAATTATTACCATTTTAAACTAAAAAAATTATAAAGATTTTCTGTGGAACCTGTATGTATTTTCCTTAAATGTATTCTGGTCAATTTTTTTTCAAACCTGCTAAACTTTACAAAACATATGACGTTACTGAAATATTACAAATTTTCTTAATTAAATTGATCTCACGTACTTTGACACAACAATACGAATGTATTGCGCCTTTAAATTAAATAAAATTTCAAAAAAAATTGGTAAAACAATTCTTTTAATCTTGAACGTATATGCTGAGGTTTATCGATAATATTTATTTTATTTTTTAGATATAATTTAATGTACTATTTAATAAAGAAATTAGTTTTCAATCATTCAATTTCAAGTTGCTGATAGTCAAGTGGTTTGATTAAAGCATTGTATTGTGAACGTTTTCAGAAACTTATACCATAAATAATCTCTCTTACCATCTTGTCTGTGAATAGAAAGTAATTTTCTACCATAATCGTTTTATCAGCGACAGATTCGAGATCAAAAGCCATTTACTCGAAACGATGAAGACACAATCGCTTTCATTCTTCTCCGATTACCTTCAAGTCAAGCGAGGTGAAAGCGCGAGGGTTATGTCTTCTCCTTTCTTACTTCCTTCATTCTCGCCTTCCTCTGTCCCTTTTCACCTCCTCACTCATTTTTCCCGCTCTCTCACTCCTCCCACTTTTCTCGTACACTGCCCTATTCCTCTCACACTTCGTGAGCGCTTCCTCATCCCCGTCATGTCCCCATCATCCTCCCACCCCCACCTACAATGTCTCTTGAACATGTTTCGCGAGAATTCAATTTTCAGCAGCTTGTTCCCGCTGGAAACGCTTTGTGCGATGTTTCTGTCGTCGCCTTCTTCGCTATCAAATTAGCGGGCTATTTGCATCCGCTCGAGAACCAATAGCTGCCTCAAGGTTCTGGCCCCGTCGACGCGCTGCCGCGTTTATATTTTACTCGTAAATCTTCTCGCCCCTTGCTCCATTTTATTCGTTTCTCCTCCTTCCTTTGGAGCGTTTCTTACCCGGCAAGCGCCGCGCCGCTGCGCCGTGCCACTCGCCTTGGTGCGAGGAATGGGATGTCAAGCACAAGAATGACAGCGACCTCACTGCCGAATATATAAAAGAATGATTCAAATTGTATCCGTGAGGATTAATTTACTACTGATTTTTTTGTACAGATAGAAACACAGAAATACCTAGCGCTCGCGCAATAATTCCGTGATCCATTTTGCGTTTAACTTGTGAGATTGTTTTCCTTACAGCCCTCGTTATCGAGCTAAAATTGTTTTGCTAGATGTCAGACCAAAAGATTGGGGAGAAATGCCATCAACCTAATAAAAATTGAGTAATCTATAATTAAAATAATAAAATACCATTTAAAATGATTTATTTACTTATTTATTTATTTGGTTCCTTACTTGCTTATTTGTTCATTTGGTTCCTCCTTTGTAACATTGTCAGTTAACAGTAAATTTCATTTCTATTAACACTTTTAACTAGTACAATTGTTATTTAACAAGCAAATAATTTATACAAAATTGAATTAATCTACTTCCTATTTGTGCCTATTTCCCAAGTGTAGTCATAGAAAAATTCACACTAGACTGTTTCATTTAAAGTCTTACTTGATCAGCACTAAAATTAATGTAACACAGAAAAATTAAATAAGTGTATAAACAAAGGGAGAATATCTCTAACATCTTTTAAACAAAATTATCTGGTGGGAAGAGAAGGATTAGAATTCTTGAGTGTCTAATATCTTAAATGATTTACGAGATTTTTGTGCATTTATCTTTTATATTTGTTTTGAGGAAACGGACGTTTTGGTGACATTAATATAAGAGAAGCAATATTTGTACACGTCGAGGATAAAAATTTTATGCCTGGCGCGCATTCATTTCTGCAAGAACGAATCAGAGAATTGAATGGTCACACTGATTTCGTCCCGACTTCTCTAAATCGTGAGGAGAGAGGAAAAGGGGTTAAGTGCGGTATATCTTATATTGACATTACACTAAGTCCGTCTCTGGAAGTGCTTTGTGTATAAGCTAAATATCTCCTCATTGGGATGTTTAATCTTAAATACTGTTGAATTATGTAATAATGATTTAAACAAATAATATCTATAAAGCAGGAAATAATTGATACAATGTACAAAAAAATTATATCATTGAACCACATAAAAATAGACTGTCACAAACTTAGTAAATATATGATTTGTATTCCTTTTTCTTTACTTGTCTATAGTGATGGCGCATCTTGATTTGTATAACCTAGTTACTGTCCCCGCAATATTCTACTAGGTATCATTATATATTACGTCACTCATTACACTTCTTCTTGATATATGAGAATATATCGATGTTTTGAATTCCTCCTCTGAATTTTCTCCCTTCTTTAGAAAGTGTATTAAACTTTCGAATTTCTCCCTCATGAATTTCTTCTCTCTTTCAATTTTTTTCTCAGTATTCTCTTTCATCAATTTAGAACACATTGTTAGATTAAAACACTGTCTTAAGTCATGTTAGATATTCTCTCATATTTTTAAACAAAATTAAGCATAATTTAAATGAAGAAACATCAGACATTGACTGCTGATGGCTATAATATAAAACAGTTAGGCAAATGATACGTCTACACTGTAATGCAGTGTGTCTGACATTTAGTTGAATCACGTCGATTTTTCTGGTAGAATACTTAAATTATGATAAATATCAGAATGATAATCAAATTTTTAGTTTTTGTACTTAATGAAAGTTATTTTATTTATGAATAAAATACTCTTTCTTATACTCTTTCTCCGTGGAATATGCTTTTGCATTGTTCTATTCCTCTAATTCCGATAAGTGCTCCAATGAAGTTTGATTTACTTGCTTTGAATGGAATATATACAAGTACGGAGAATAATTTTATTGGAAGATTAAAGGATGATTTTTCAATAACATTATAATAAGTGTATATGTATATATAAGTGGCTTTCCCTTTGAGGTATTTATATGATTATTTTATTTGTTTTGTACTACCACTCGGGTGTTAAAGATATCAAGCGAATGATTTAAATTAATATTTACGATTTTCCTTACGAATTATCTATGCCCATAAGGCGTTTTATTTTTATCACTAAAATGTTTATTTTGAAACAATTTCATGTTCAGAGTATGTGAAAACATCTTCTCGACTTCTCTTAATGTAGCAACTTTCTGAGTGAAGAATGGAGCCACGTGTCAGAACGGAGATGCCTCCAAGGGAAAGCCACATTTTACCTCGTCTCATTCTGGTGATTGACTCTGGCGCCCTCTAAATGCAGCCTCCATCCTCTTCCTCTGTTCCTTTTTCTTAATAATCCCCCATCATACGCTGTCGAGACTTAATTCCATTTAGCATGCTGGCAAGGGTGCCTTTTCAATCTCTTCATTTTCTTGACGCTCTCTCCGTAGCGTCGCCTTCTCAGATATACGGTGTCTTCCAATTAGGAAAGCCTCGAGTTTGAAGTTGAAATTTCCCATATACTACACTTCGGCAGGTATCAAAATTATGGTTTGGGAATACCTGTATCTTCAATCATACTAATTGTATGTACCTTCTTTTACAGTTTCTTGGCGCAAGGTCACACATACAAAAGTCACACAGGGTAAAAAGTCTCGATAGACTGGCACTGGTGACATAGATGAGACCTACGCGCATGTACTCTGTTTGTGCGAACCTTTCACCCAAATTAGATACTGTTATCTAGGTTCATTTTTCTCGAACATTGAGGATATCAGGAGGGCTAAGATCCGCTCCTTGGTGTCCTTCGGCGAGGCCCTTGGGTTGGAAACTGTATTCAGCGGTACAAAGGACCTTTTTAACCTACGTGCGGGGCCCGGCCCACTCAAATCATAATATACCTATCATTTGCACTGAAAGACGAAGTGAAAGGATAAATAAAGGCAATCTTCAATAAGGAAGAAAAGGAAATATTATAAAATTTACAAAACTAACATATAAACGAAGAATATGAGTATTAACATCCCGGAAAATCAAATCAGGAAATGGAAATGAGTAATAAGGTTATTCATTTCTAGCTAATATTCCAACATGAATAAACACTTTCAATATTTTTATGCCATTAATATGAGATAGAAAATTATTTCCTTGAATTCAATTCTTCTATTACATTTACAAACTCCTCAATATTTTAGAACCCTAATTTTTCATGCCAATACCATATAGAAATGATAAATTTCTATTTAACTCTATTAGTCTTTTTTTAGAATGTTATTTATATTATACTTGTTAATATAACATGTTATCAATGAGGAAAAATAATTTTAATTATAATTTTCATCTAGAATTAATGTTGAAAGTACAATTTTGACTAAAATTCTATAAGAAAAATGCTAATGATGTATGTTAAAGGAGTTAAAGGGCGACCCGTGGCGTAGTGTCCAGTGTACTCGCCTTTTACCTCAAGTAACACGGGTTCAAACCCTGATCCAAGTAGAATTCGCGGTGTTCGACGAAGCTCTGTTTTCTCGGGGTTTTCCCGTTTCTCCTACCTGTCGTTTTTTTTTCTTTTCATTTTAGTTGTATTCCCCCGTACCGCAACTGTAAAGTTATTACCGGGGTTAGTCTCTCTGTTTTATTCAGAACTTTGATATTCATGTTCATCTCTTTCTCTTTTATGTCTTCATTTCTCTCTTTTATCTGTGCCAATTGTCTTGTCCTCGTGTGTATTGATCTAATTGCTCTGCTCTTTTGTCATAATTTATCACTTATGCGTTCCAGTTGTCATTTTCTTCCCCATTTATGTCCACATCTTCTGCAGTAATCTGCTTGTTCTGAATCTCAACACAGTGTCCTTGTTCTTTTGTGTTGCCTTTCTTTACCATAATATATTCCCCTCTCTTTGTTTAACGCCCTGTGTTTTTTGTTGTTGTTTTGCTTTTTTTCATTCCGTTTAGCCCTCCGAAGTACATGTCTCGGAGGTTACAGCCCCTAGCAATCGGGGAGGCAGGAATGTTCTCTACTATCTAGGGTTGCATTATCTTGATCTCTTTATCACTTAAATCCTTTATCTCTCTCTTGTCTTTCATCCACACTGTATTTATTCCTCTTGTCCTTGTTACCTCTATTTGCTTTCGTGTTACCCTCTTGTCGCACGTATAATCTCTTGGTATAGCCAAGTTACCGTAAGTGAGTACACCAAAAACATCAAGATGGCTGACTCCGGGCGGCCTTGAGTGGTGTTTCAGGGCAGCCACCACCAATATTTTAGAACAAAAACCCGACACTCACTTTGACTTGACTACATAATATCGAACAAAACACGCACAAAATCTGTGCAATTTTGGTCCGATAAATTAAAAAAAAATTAATTGAGCCCTTAACTAAAGATGAACTCGCAATTTTGAATAACATAATATTACTAATTTTAATTGGAATCAATTTAGTATTAAATGAATTTTTGATACTACATGGAAAATGTGTCTGACAATGTAATGGTAAGAAAATATTAAGCACCCTAGATAGAAATCAAATTCAAAGCACTTTATGAAGTACAAAAGGATAAAGAATAAAAAGTGTGTAAATCAAATTATACAATAAATACTATATTTATTAAATTTATTTACTATAAATACAAAGAAGAAAAGAAGGGGGAACCCATTTACATTTAATGCTAGGAAGCAAAACTAGGGACCATCCCGGTGTGACACCTTAAGCGATTGAATAAAACCTAGCAAAACCCCAATCAGGATGGCGGCTTATTGCCGAACAAGAATAAAATTTACAAATTATAAAATAACATAACTCAACAGAGACCTACTGAAATACAATATAAATAATGGAACCTAAACCTAAAAATACAAAAGAATAACAAGACTATTATAATACTTATAAGAATTAAAGAAATTTTTAACTATAATATATTTGAGGCTTCACCGCCAAGAGGGTCCTGGTTCAGCACCTGAAACACAAAAATCAGGAAGAGGTGTAGCCAATGTATCATCATCATCATCATCGTCACTGCTACTCTCCTCATGAGTGATGATCATCTCTTCCACTTCAGGGATCCCTTCCGCTTCAAGGTCGTAGCGCTCTAGAATCAGAGCCTCGGTGTGTTCCACACAATTCTTCCAGACACCGGGTGTAATCTAGAAGGAATCATTGTTAAGCTGAACAGTCTTATACATAATAAGAAAATAATGATATGAGACTTTAAAAGTAACATCTAACCCAGTAACTAACCCTTACCTGATTAAGTGCTTCAGCCCAAACTTGCTTGGTGCGATCCAATCCCTGGCCTGGCTGTGATGTTATGTGTTTGTCATAATACCTAAAATAAACATTATTATAAATTCAGTAACATACAATTCAAATTGTAATAATGTAACTATGCAAAAATTATATAAGAAAGAAATAAACAAACAAATACCTCTTGGTGAGACCCCAGACCAACTCGATAGGATTGAACTCGCAGTGATAAGGGGGTAAACGAAGCACTTGATGACCTTCTTTCACAAGAAGATCATCGACCACATACCTGCATACCAAAATTAATATTAACTCATGACATTAATATTACTTCCTTAATGTAAGATTATAAATAGTTAAAATTACAAATTATCTGTGTTATTATGAACTACTGGTCTAATATGTCATGAACTATGATTGAACAAACATTATTACATAATTAAACACAGCCTTATATAATTACATGCAGAATAAGAGTCAGGACTTTGAATATATTTTCATACTCAATAAATATTAACTGACCGTAATAAAAGATATTCATTGTCTATTAATCATACATTCCAAAATTACTAGTCAATTGTTTAATGATATGAATCATAAAGATAGCTTTAAATAAAATTACTTTAAACTAATTTTATTTCCAGTAATTTAAATAAAAGCTATAAATAAAATAAAAGAGAAATAGTTTTATATCCTCAAAATATGACACCAAACTGTAAATTGATAAACTTAAACTGATAAAACATATAAATATTATTAAATGAATACAATACAAATAAAATTAGGTAGAATAATAAATATCTATCTAAAAGTAAAATAATAATGTCTATACTTCTGGTTTAAAATGGGTTCCACAGAGAGTCAGGTATATAATGCCTTATCTCAGGGTTGAATGTAGTGAGTATGGGATGATGACAAAGTCATGCGACGTGAAGACTGATGTACTAAAACAGCAAAAACCCACGTTAACATTCACATAAATAATAGATCATTCAATAATTTCTTAGTACTTAGCTAACCTTTTCAGATTGGTTTTAAACACCTTACACATCCCTTGCAAATAATCCTTTTTTGCATTGGCTGGAGGGCAAACACCATGTTGATTCAACCACATCTTAAAAAAATAATTACATTTAGGCTTATGTTAAGGTGTTACTAAGTTGAAGTGTACAAAGCAAAATGTACCATAAGTTGATCTTTCCTCCACTTCGTGGTGGGTTGTTTCTCCAACAATCTCGAATGGTAGGAGGCATTATCGAGAACAACCATACAGCGCCCCATATTTTTTAGACCAGCAATTAGTTTCTCTCTGGTCCATTTCTCAAAATTTGTGCTATCCATAGCACCATGATAGTCATCACCAGTTTTCAAATTGGTGACAAAAAGTAAATCTGCATCTAAAAAAAAAGGGAAAATTACTCCTAAGAATCATAAATATTCTTAAAATTTCTTATTCAGTTTTTGATACTTACTTGGCACAAATCCTTCCTTACTTCCTGCATGTACAACAACCAGCCTCCTACTTTCTGGGGGTCGCTTAAGCACTGCCTTGGTTTCACCTGGTTTACACCAAGACTTTGAGGGTGGCTTTCCTATTAATATCACACATTAATAATTCACTACTTCAATAAGACAGTTACAAGTTGTGTTACATTGTTAATTTAGTACCTTAAATAATTGAGTGCTATTTATAATACTGTTAACTGTAGCCTTACCATTCATATAAATCCAGGTTTCATCTAAAAATACAACAGGCAAAGGGCATTCGCTTCTCATGTTCTTGACATACTCTGTCAAGAAGCATGACCTTCTGAAAGTGATATCACTACTTTCTTTTAGGTGACAATACTTATCTCCTTTTTTCCACCTAAAGCCTAGACTTCTAACAACTTTTCTCATTGAAGAGAGAGAGCCTTTAAACAAGAAAACTTCAGGATTTTCCCTAACATGCTGCCACACTTCCTTCACAGTTACAGGGTACCCTAAATCAACACTGGATTACTTATTTTTGCAAGAGTTATTTCTGAGTCAATCAACAATACAACTAGTCATGAATGATTACTAACTTATTGTTAGATACAATTTACATTATTAGCATACAAATAACAGGATATCATACCTTTGCGAAGATTATCATAAATATAACGCGATATGGCTTCCTCAGAAAAATTGTCTATGCCCGTAACAGGATAGCTTCGCTTCCTTTTCTTCGCAGGAGTGACAAATTTTTCTCCTTCTTTCCCTCTCTTCACAATCTTCTGAACTATATTGAAGCCTAGCTGGAAGTTGAAACATAGCTCTCTTATTAAACTGAACTAAAAGTGTTCATTGTTGGTTAACCTAAATGCACATACTTGTATTACATAGTATTTTAATTGATAACTTACGATTAACATGAAATCATAGTTAATGCAGAGTAATACTTACACCTAATAGTTGGGCAATTCTCACCAAAACTTCCGTTTCACTACCAGTATCAAATATACTCAATTCACGAGGGTCATTCTTAATGAACGAGTACATGTGGAAAATACACTTCTGCAGTGAACTCTGAACTGCAGGAATCCTTTTCAGTTTCTCGGCCATGGTTGACAAAAGTAACACACGCTCAAGAAATTATTAAACGATAACACCTCGGCAAACGAAGCACGCACGTTAAAATTTCCGTGTGGTACTATTGAAACATTCGTAACGGGCGTACCAACGCTATGGAAACAACAAAGAAACTACCGTAAAATGAATTTTGTTGAAAGTAGATTAAAAAATAAAGATTTCTTGCATAAATTACACATGTATTTTGTAAATGAGAATTGTGATTTTCTGTTACTCTAAAAAAGGGAAAAAAAGAAAATTTTAAGAACAGGTTCTCCTAGTGCTATTTTGTCAGGTTTGGTGGTAGTGAATCCAACGTATAAGATGAAAATATCACTAGTCGAGTTGTATACGACATAGGAGGAATCTGGGGGGAATCAATTGTTTAGGTTGGCAGTTCTCCCAAATTTGGTGTATTAAGAATTTTAAATTTTCCTATATCTGTCACATTCTGCACATTTCTTACTTCGTATTCCATGTGTATCGGGTAGGCCATGCCGGTGGCAATTTACACATCTACCTTTCTCAGCTTTGTTGCTACACTGTTTAAAAGTACGTCCTTTCTCTCCGCAGTGTCAACACATTGGCGCATCCTCCTGACATGTCCGAGCTATGTGACCAACACGCATGCACCTTGATGGCTCTATAAATTCCTCTACCCTATGAGATGCGTACCGCAAAAACACCTTGCCACATTCAATTAGTTCCTTATACCAAGTTATCTCTATTTCTATCACTCAATGCTTCCTTTCCCACGATGGCTGTCCTATCTTTATTATTATTTTTCTGATTGCTCGTCCACTTCCTCCGTTCTTTTCCGTTATGTGCTTTAGAAAGTCAGACTCTGATCTGTCTGTAACTCCCAAAATTTTTAGTTGAGGCATATTTGATTTTATTTCTGCTTCTGATTTTCCATCGTGTCCCTATATTGCGTCTCGCAGCATGCCATAACTTCCCTCGTCGTCTGTCGCATGTAACATGTGCCCTCGCCGTGTACTTCTACATTCATCCACATTTATTTTTGGAGTCGCATCTAACATGTTCCTTACCTGTTGTTCTACATCTACATCCACATCCTCCCGTTCTTTTCCTACCATTATTATTTTGCGTCGCATTCGGTTTCGTCGCTGTTTAACTCATTTGAATGATCCGCCCTTATCGGCAGATTGTTCGTCTGTTTCGTCCCCCCACACTTCACCCCGCACGGTGTGAGTAACAGTAGCTGTTTCATTCCGCATTACTTCTTCACTCTCTTTGCCCTGTAGTTTCTCCATGATCTTATCGACTCCTATCATTGTTTCTCTTTGTGTTTCTACTTGTTCCTGGAGATTACGCAGTGATCGTTTGATTCCCGTCATACGTGTGTGGAGGACCTGCACTACTGGCTCCAACGTATATTTGATTTGTCCAAAACTTTCTGTCAGTCGTTTTTGCAGTAATTTCCCCATTGCATCCTCCCCACAAGTCATATCATTATGCATCTCTTTCTGCCTGTCATTCCACCACAACATTCACTCATCATCATTCATCCATCATCTCACATGCACATCAACTCTCATCACCATGGCTTCTTAAAACCAAAGCGCCAGAGCGCGCGGAGTACACGGTGATGAAAAATTGCCTAGAGTAGTCTCCCCATCGATATGCTGAACGAATACATACATAAGGAGTTAGAAAGATATAGTTTAAGGAGTGACAAAAATATTGTTTATAATGGGTTATAATATCAGGTCTAATATCTCATTAGTATATTGAGATATGAATTTATTTGATTTTGCTAAAATCATGTTCTTTTTTAAAATTGAACTTTAAAAATTTGGATTGCATAAAACTTCGAAAACATAACAGAATTTTAAAGTTAAGACTGCATTCATTATTTTTTTCGTAATAGTAAAGTTTGAATAATATATCCGAATAATTTAACTATTCGTGTAGTGAAGATATTAGATTATTACTTTGCTTGCAATAAATTGTAACTAATAATAATTTTATTTCCAGCATCACATTTACAAAAGATATAGTTTAAACTTCTAGGAACACTGACCAATATCCAGTAGTAGGTCAGTTACACGAATAAAATATAATTGTAAGGTAAAAAAATAATGAGGCCGTTCCACAAGTAAATTTCTTTGCAGTCAACATGCTACTATCTGTGGCGCCTGCATGGAAATTTACTTCAATCTATTAGCCTAATTATCAATACCATAATTTCTTGAATAATACACTGATAAAGAGTAACCACAAAACACATTAGATNATGCAATAATGAGATGACAATTTAAGTCAAATTAATTTATAATTAGTGTACATGATAGAACACTTTATTTCAAATGATTATTTGTAGTATATTAATATACTTAACTTATTACCTAGCTTAAGTAGCTAATATTAGATATCCTTAATAGCATTTCACTATATTGATTCAGTTTATTGCAGGATTTAATTTCTTAAGGCAACTGATTAAACAACTTACGACCTATGTACTGAAGGGATTGTCTAAACAATTCTTTTTTCGTGTTTGGTATAATAAATCATTTGTTCCTGCATTTCCGCTTCTTATATAAAAATTCTTAAAACATTAAATTCGAACAAATGTTCAACGGGCAATATGTTTAATTCTACAAACAATGGGAAGGAACTCACTCATTGATTGATTAACTACTCTTTTTCTACAAAAATTTACTGTATGTGATAAGGTATTATGAAATGCCTCGTAACATTCATTGACGTTACTTGCATAACATATTTCCCATTTTTCATCCTCTATCTTTTCTTTAACCATTTATATATCTATAAAATATTTATCGCGTGTCTCATTATATCTCTTAATAATTGCATCAGTTCTTGTATCACATTCTAACCTTAAACCTAGAAAAGTGTGATCAGTGAGGTCAATGTCAAAGACAGCACTTTTGAATGAATGTAGCTTACAGTGCTTAATGAAAATGTGGCCAATGCAGCTAGATGCACTTCTTGTTGAAGCATAGATTAGTGAAAAATGACCATTGTTATTCAATAAGCTAATGTATTATATCTTGAAATATATTTATATTAATTTCTCCGATATAAATGGCGTTACACTTGATTTCTAGTAAAATATTTGTTAGCTCTTGAACATAATCATTTTCAGAAAATTCATGTTGTCTATATATATACAAAACACACAAAAATACATATCCCCTATCTTAGCTTTTAAAAGAATACTATCTGCTGTTTTCATTTTTATGGTAATTTCACTTATCATTATATCCTTATCTACAAAAAAATTATACCTCCAGCTCTATATTTATCATTACAATACACAAAACTTTCATAGTTCGGAATCGTATAGGTTTACTTCGTCACTATCTATCCAAATCTCACTCAGTGAATCAACAATAAAGTGAATCTTATTCTTAATTTATCCTACTTCAGCTATTAAGTTATCAAAATTAGCTCTCATACTTCTCATATTTGTATACAATACGTTAAAGCATTTAGAAGTTTTGGGTGGCAGGAAAAAAGTGTTCATATCAATTATACCTGAATCCATAATTTAAGAAAATTGTTTAAATCAATGATATACGCAGATCTGTTTTCATTACAACCTAAAGTATAATACCTTTGTATTTAACAGAAGAAAATATGCTTTAACACTCTGCACATCTTTTATTTGAGTTTATCTATATCATTTAAAGTTGCTATTTTGATACGCCTCTCCCCCTGCCCTTTTCTTACAAAAAAATTTCCATCACGTGATCAAACATACGCATATCTCACTTCTTTGCATTTTGATTTTAATTTGCCCAAAAACACTTTATTTTGAGGACTCAAGTGAGCATTTATATAAACTTTTTGTTTAGGGTAATGAGAATTCACCTGATCAGCGTTTAGGAACTTTGCTTCCTTGAACTTACTGATCCAATTGCCCTTCTGCATTTTCTTTTGAAACTGCACTATTGGCAGCGGAGGTCGATCATTTTTGAAGGAGGGGATCCTACTCCTCGTCCACTTCAATGCCTATTGCAGACCCTAAGTCTTTCACAATTCTGTAAATATTCGGAGTAGCAGGGATTTCAATATTATTTTTTCTTGTATATTGTTCAAGGTTCCTCAACCTTTCTATAACATCAGTGAGTTTCCTGGACAGCTCAACACATTTCTTATTAAGTTAGGAGTTTTCTTTCCGCTAGCTAATTAGTTCATTTTTACCTCCATCATGGTGTTCGAAGTGTCGACCTGAGCTGACAGAAATTACACTGATGCACTAAATTCATTCATTCTGCTCTCAGAGATTTTACTTCATTTAATATTTCACTTTTAAAACCATTCATCATTTGCATTATGAAGTCTTTTAATTTAATTGTTTCTGATGTACTTACAGTTTGTGAGGAGGCGTTGGCTCTGCATTTCTTATAACGATAGTTGCCTTCATCTGTTTTTGTTTTTTTTTTACCTTCCGGGGTTCCTTTAACACAATTTGTATGAAAAACTCCACCACAACCTCCATCACATCTAATCTCATTTCCATTTAGATCACATGGTTGTTTGCACACGCCACAATTAGCAAACATGATTACTTTAACGAACACAGAGTTATTGAAGAAATAATTTAAGTTGCCGTTTAATACTTAGTGTAGCTTATTACTTTCTTACTATACTTTCCCTCGATGCTTCCCTCATGTATCCATTGTCACAAATCTTGTTCTGAGAATCAAATCTCACCATCACTGTTTCTCATATGTTATTCTTCATGAAAAAAAGGAAAGATGAACCATTACATTTCTCCAGATGTGTGATATAACCCTGTTCTCTCCACCGTTAGTGCGAGTAGCTACGCTTCTTCTTCAGAGACGTCCCGCGCTGTTGGCGAGAGAGCGCAGGTGGCTGGAGCGGCCTGAAGGCGTTGCTCGTGATTCCATGAGTCAGATGCAATAGTGGAGGTGGTGGTGGAGGAGAAGGGTGCTGCTGTGGGTGGCAAGGGGCGGGACTCCCGCCGCGGAGGGTCTACCCACCGCCACCACGCCGCAGCGATCGTAATCAGGATATGCTCTGCGTGGGCGTCGGAGAACACCAACACGCAGCCGATGCCTCCCACATCCCAACGCTTGCGTCTCGATACTCCGCCATATATTCCAGATTCCCGTGCTCTAGTCACGTGAAGTTAATGATGTTCGAATATTCCTTTATTATGCATCCACGAGTGCTTTTTTTTTTGTACTCTTCCTTTCCGTTTATTGATGCGAGGATAACGGTTTTTCAATCACAGAAAATATTTATTTCAAATAATTCTACACACAAGAAATTTCTATTCCTTAGGTTACCAAACTGCAGACCACTTTAGAGGGAGGAAGTGCATTCAATTTTTAACCATCCCGTATTTCGTATGAATAGTGTTTCATTTCGTACCAGATACATTGAACCAACTTTTAATCTTTATAAGCTATTTATCTGAATCTCGTACCACAGTGTAAAAAAATAAGTATACTTTAGAAACCGCTATTGTATTCTCTAATGTATTTGACGTACGTTTAAAACGTACGCACACATATATACGTATATGTTTTCAAGTTCATAAATCATGAATTGACTTTACGATTTTTCAAACAACGTTTCTTCCCTATCGAAAATTTAAATATTGTTCCAATCCATTAAGTGATCATTATCGAAACAGTGTAATGTTTTCGGACTGTGATCTGGAGGACAGTAATATTCCTCTGGTGTTCTTTTATTTGTGTTTGTATCATACGATTAATCTGTCCTAAGTACGATTCATTGCAATTCTTACAGAGAATTTTGTATACGACATTACTTATAGGCATGGTTTTTATTTTATACTTTCCTTTTAGTATCATTGTTTTCAGTTAATTCATACACGTTTTACTATTTTTTTATGCATTTATTATTAGTTTTACTATTTTGGTGTTGGTAAATATGAAGTAAACTGTTTCACTTGTATTATACAGAACAGGTTGTTTATTTTGAAGATAATACATTATTTTATGTATGCTTTCGTTTATGAAATCTATTGGGTAGAAATTTGCTAGGTTTCTTACTAGTGGTTCCGCATATTTGATTTCGAAGAACATTGTACATCGGACAACAAAATGGTTTTATCCATCAAATTGTATACCACAGCACGTTTTTGTGCAATAGTATTATACGACTTGAAATTTGGAACACGTCCGCAGTAAGTTGGTTTTCAGTATCAGTTGAGCAATAGTTATGTTTTCACCTTCTATTGATATGTTCAAAAAGTACTTTTACCTTTATATCTTTTTCTATAGTAAATTGTAAATATATGTGCTAACTTTAGAATATTGATAACATTATCTGAATTTTATTGATTGGGACTAAACAAATTATATCATCAATATATATACTATATAATTTAAGGTTAATATCTAATTTATCAGCCCACAATTTTTCAAATTCTTCAACAAGAATTCTGGGAGTAATGACCTAAGTGAACTTTCCACGGAGGACCTTCCACTTGATGGTACATTTTGTCATTAAATTGGACGTAAGTAGAATCAATTACTGACTTTAAAGCAATTTCTTAACTTCAAGAATCTTAGGTAAGTCATAGGTGTGGGAAAGATTGGTGAAACTTTTTGTGTGTTCGTTTATTTTTATAATTCTTCGATCGCCACTTTTGTAGATAAGTTTCAGACTTTCCGTTACTTTATTTCGTGTTTTATATGTTATGTTTTCGTATGTTGTGCTATCCCGAGTCATAGTTTGAATTTCATCCATATATTATGGGCGAGAAACGAAAACAACATTTAATTTGTCAGCAAATACAAAAACACATCAAGAACTTTCCAACTATATTTCAAGACAAAAATCACATAAAATACCAATATCGTGTATGCGTTTTCTGCTCTTTTAGTCTGCTATAATGATACATTTAATTGATGTTTCGCGATAATTATCACGATTTTTGCGAGGGATCTTCTATGGACTCTGCTCCATACATTTTATGAAATCTATTACGTCATTAACATTTAAATGTCGTTTTCAAATATTAATCTTGTCTCCCAAATACGACACTGATTCCAGTTTCTCTAGAATACATTATAGAAGAACAGTTTCTTATGAATTTTCTCAAGAGCCTCATTTTTACACAAACTACAAGTAGTTGATTATTCCTTCATATACTTATCGTACAAACTTGAACATTTTCGATAATATATTTTATTTACTAGTTATAATTGTGTATCACAAAATGTCTCCAACGCATTGTGGGTTAATGTTCTTGTCCGAAAACCTTCCAACGAAGTAAGTTTATTGCATAGTATATTCGACTGATGTTTAAACCTTATTTCTGTATTCAGCACTTTCCTATGTGATTTCTGCATAAATCATCTATGCTAATTAAGCATAAACTTATTACATATAGCTATATTTTAATACAAACACGTGTTCTATGTGTTTAGGACAAACTTTATTGCGAAGACAATTCTCCCAATATTCAATATCTGCAGAACAGTTCTTATATTTAGTTGATAATTTTATTATTACTTTAGTTTCGTAAAACAAGCCTCTAAAATATTCTTCCTATCAATTAAGAAACTCTTTTTCACAATTATTGGTCTTGTGTTCATTATATTATTAACGTCCATCGTTCTATTTAAAATCTTTATCTCACAAACGTTTTTTTAAATTTTACATAGGTCTTAGAATAAAGATTGAAAAATTTATTTCACTTAGTTGATCCAGATTTGAATTTATTATCTTAATAAAGATAAGAGTGAAATACCAATTACTTTGCAATACATTAATTACTCTTAACACTCTCTTCCTTGTGTACCATACACTCCTGGGAAGTAATAAAATACTCAGAATGACACTAAAACCTTCATTAAGAATTTACATTTGTTTTTTATATTATACATTAATGAACACGTAATAATGTATCATTAGCAAAAGTGCATTCACATCTCTCCAAAGAAAGGGAGTACCGCCGGGCTCTCGAAAGAATATTTTCATGTACTATTCCTGATTTAGCTATAAGATGATTTTTTTGGCGTTCCAAGTCTAACATCATAGCATACAATTGTATGGCAACTGGAGAAGGGAATGGAGGAGCAAGCGTTGGTGACACACTCCTTGAGTTGCATTTCTTTTCTGTCTTGCAAACCCACGGGTTTCTTGGGGTCGATTTCTTCCATTATATTTTTAAATTTAAAGTTTAAGGCTCGCCAACGTCTAGGTCATCAGTGCCCTTAACTTCAATTATCTAATGCGAGACATGATAAGGTAGAATTTTTAGAGTCAACTCTTCTTCCAAACGTTTAGGTAGAATTTTAAATACTTTGTCTCACTCTAATGAAATTTGATCCTGACAGGGTGATAAAAATAGAAATAAATGAAACAGAAAAATAGATTTCATAAATTTTATGTGAGTGACTAACAATTGTGGTTAGATGGTTGGGCAGTTTAATCATACTTCCTATTAGGAACATTTTTTTATTAATTTACATATATAAAATTTAAGTGTGAGTACTTTTCGGGTGAACAATTTAAAACATTTTCCAAATTTAATTTATTCAGAATATTTTGCGTTTTAGAACAACAAATCATTCATTTCGTTTTTTAGTGTACTTCCCTTGAAAAAAGTTAGGAATTAAGATTATTGGAAGAAATATTTAACATAACAACATTTCACTTTCTTTCTTTAATATGATTTAAGGCTTTCAATACTAAAAAGTGTAGAGAAGAATTTTAGAATTTAGAATGGAGAAAAAATGTTTCTAGTATGTTTAACAGCGCGTTTCTCAATAGTTTTATTATTGAGTTAATAATTCGAACAAAAAGTGAAAAAAAAGTAAGTTAAGTGGTACTGATAATTCACAACATATAACTTTATATCATATCCATATTATATTATTTTTCCTTATTTCTCATAAATGTAATAATGTTTTTATTCCATGACTACCTGAGTAATGAACTTAATTTTCTCCTTAAATACAATTCATTTAAATGTATTACTTGATTTAATTTCTAACACAACAGTAATTGTGACAAGTTATTGTCACGAAACCTGACCTGTGTGATTAGTAGTGATACGTTTCTGTTTCCTGTCATCTTCCCCCTTTTACAGACGTACATGTTTTGTAAATATATAAATGATTTTGATAATAATAAAATCGTTTAAACATTTGAAATAAAATGCTCCGGGGGAAACTATTTTATTAGTGACGAATGCTAATAATTTTTTATGTATTTCTTTCTGTATTCTTCTTTACCAGTTGTACTATAAGGTATCTTTTTTTTTCAGGTAAATATCACGATATTAAGTCGCGGGGACCCTTCACTTGCAAGTATTTCATCAAAATTTGGTGAGTACTTTCCATAAAATAAGCCTACAACTACAACAATGGTAAAATCGGAAGTTCATAGAGTACAATTGTAAAGGAATATCATCCTGCCTTAAGTATATAGTTCTGTAATAGTGTGTGATAGTTTATCCTCATCTGTCTCGAATCATTTTACAGGCAACACAAATTGGGCAATGGTATCCAAAATAGTTTGTTGTAAAACAGAGAGAAAGTTTGTTGTAAAACAGAGAGAAATAAAATCCTGATTATTTACGTAATTAAGTAATTTTAATAATAGCGTCTTATGTTAGGATATTAGGAATATCATAAACCAGTCATATATGTCACTTGCAGTAAAAGTAACCATCCACTGTTGTTGTTTTTTTCTTTTATTATAATTCGCATAATTGGACTGTCACTGGCATTAATATTATAATTTAGGTAAAAGTTATCCTTTAAGTCATCCTTTATATAGTTTGTGAAGAAAGTATATACACACGGACTGTCTCAAAAAACACTAGACTAAATTTTTGGAAAAAAATTATTGCAGATCAAGTACAATTGAGTAAAATTCTTCAAAATAGCACCCTTTGGCGTCGACATACTGATGCCAGTGTCTCTGCCAGTCACAGTATGCTTCCTGTAAAGCGAGGATGACCTCTTTAAGAAACGTCGTCACGGCCTCTTTGACGTCATCCGGCGTTCCAAAATTTAGTCATTAGAAACTCCTTTTTATTCATGGGAATAGGAAAAGATCTCTCGGTAACTTATAGATGATGTAGGGTGGATGAGGCACCGTTTGCCTCCTTGTACTTGGCCAGATACTCGGAGGGCGTTGTGGGACGGCGCGTTGTCGTGGTACGGCCTCCAATTGAATGTCTCCTTCCTGACACGTTTCACTCTTCCGCAGCACTTAGAGAACTTCCACGTATAATTTGCTGTTCTTTGTATGTCCCTGAAGCATGTTCTACTCTTTGTGGATTTCCTTTTGAGTCGAAAAAGAAGATGAGCATAAGATAAAAATAAGAAGTATACTTATTTAGTATACGGTGCTCGTTTCCAAATGTGTTTTTGGCTTAGTTGAAAAGTAAATTTTGTTGCAATAATACATTTATTATCCGCTAATATACAATAAGCTTAAAGTAATCGAGCAAGGAACAGGACTTATTTTAAACCAACTAGAATATTCACGGATTAAAGTTAACAATATGTCAACGATGAAGTTAGATTACAAGTGAATGAGTAAATGCTTGAAATATCTTACGTTAAAACATGTTGCAATTTCTTTAATCTTCTTTTCATATGAATCAGTGGTTCCTACGTGTTGATATTATCTCATCTTCCATTCCTCTGATAGTGAATGCCTACGGCGTCACGTCGTTGTTAGAAGATGTTTCCGTAATGTCAGAATCCAAGCCTCCTTCATTTTGTCCTGAACTAAGGATGATTTATTGAAATTGCTCTCGGAAGCACGTTTGTGGCAGCGTGTAAAAGGTCACTTGTAATCACTGACTAATGAGAAGATGGAGCAAGTGGAAAGCCATCCGAGGTAATTAATTTAAACGAGTAGGGTGTGGAATTTTGTTTCATAGGAGAGATTGCTTTCTACGGAGGTAGATAAATCACAAAGTAATATAGAAACATGGAAAAGTTCAATATGATAGGATAACAATATATGAAGCTCCTAAGAACGTTCAAACAAAACACATGAATTCTCTTGACGTATCAAAAATAAAGATAATAGTATAATCAATACTTTCTTCAATTACTTTACGCACATAGTCCATTTTTAATTATAAAATTCTGGGTTTGAGATACTTAAATAAAGATAAAATGAGGTTTCACTAAAATATATTTAGGTCGGTTAAGCACAATCACAAATTATTTCTGAATTATTGGTAACAATAATATTTTTACAAAAGAGAAATAATGAACGTGAATATGACGTACATAAAAAGCATTTTTTATATAATTCCAACTTAATAAATTCAAAAATAGAGATAGAGCTTCTTAAAAACATAAGAATCAATCACGCCTACCTCTCTGCTTTCGATTATGAATTTTTAAGAGTTATCTTAAAATGATAAGAAAAAAAATGCCCGCCATGTGATATTTTTTTCTTCTTAAACTCATATCTTGTAAATGTATCTTGTAAACTTATATCTTAAAATGTTTAAATTATTTTTCTTAAACTATCTTGTAAACAAAAATTATTCACATACGATATGAAGTGTGTCACATACGACACAATAGTTTAACATGAAGTGTGTCATTAACCTTGGAAAAATTATAAATTTATGATAATTTTTTTTCGAAGGAATTTTATGATGTTTTCTGTATTGTAATCTGTATCAATTCTACAATCAAACTATTCTTTACATTTTTGTGGAAAGAAAATATATTTCAATTTAAAGGAAACATTATCCCTGGTTACCGGGTACTATTACTAGAACTTGATATTTCCCAGCCTGATTTCTTGAAATATGTGCACGAAAGAACAGTTCTCTCTACACGAAAATTTGCCCGAAAAAAATAAATCAGAATTTCTCATCAAATTGAGGCGAAAAAGCTTTAATTTTTATCCGGATTTATATTTTTTTCTACATTCTTAGGGGTCGTTTCGTGACTTCATGTAATGAATACCCATTACAAATACGTACTTTTTCATGTTATAAAGAGAAGAAATAAAAGTTCCACACTCTTGTTCCCTCTTCCGTTAACACATCGTTAAAATAACACCCCTCCATTTGTCTTAACTGCCCTGAAAACACAGTAAAGAATTGTCCGTCACGTTTCTTCAAAAGGTAACTCGTAAACACAATTCCTTTTTCGGAGAGTGTAAACGAACAGAAAATTATTTATGTTCATTTACGAAGGAATATTACTTCCTAAGAATGTGAAGCACGATTATGGCAACTATATATGTTATCTCCACAAAAGTAATGGGGTCTGCTCATCAATTTACAAAGTTGCTTTGGATTCGAATTGATCACTATATTTCACGCAGGAATGCGCTTGATGCAACACGCGGTACTGTTGTGTAATGCGGGTGACTTACGTGATGTGTAAGGAGTGATTCTTTTTACTTTCTCTTCCTGTGAAGAAAGCGTTCAAGAAGATAAGGCATAAAAATGTATATCCTTCATAATCATTTTTTGATTCTGCGCAACGGGTGTTGGGCCCATTATATCACGTAATATTTAACTTAATGATTAAATTGATCTAAACTAAAATTCGTTCCTATATTGTTTCATTGTTTCGGTACTAAGCAAACTACAATACAAGGTACGCATTTAAGCCAACTCTTATTTTCGCATTTTATGGCTATCGTTTACTACAATTTTACCTACGAAACCTGTGAGATCTAGCGNCTGTCTCTTATACACATCTAGATGTGTATAAGAGACAGTATATATATAGGGAGAGAGAGAGAGAGATAAATGGACATACACGTAAAATATCTTATACTAAAACTTACAACTAAACTCACGGCATTAATTTCGAGATAAAGGATTCATGTTTATGCACAACAAGGTTCTATTAAATGTTATTGAATTCGTCAATGAAGGCAGGTTAAACCTATCATGAAAGATCATACCATTCATTTTACATACTATTAAATTTTCTCTGGCCAGTTAAAGGTACGTAAGCTCATAGTTATGTTCTTGTAGCGATTGCCGACGCTCAGTTGACATACAGCGTCCCAGGCCGTTAGAAGAGGCAGCGATGGTGTGTGGATCCATCAATAGAATTTAAAGTTTATATGATGACACTGTTTCCATAATCACAATAAAACCATACTCACGACAATTCCAGATGGTCGCATCACATGGTTGAAGGAAATGTATAGTTTTTCCTCACGCACAACACGCTTCACCAAATGTTCATGACGAACGCAGTTATGGCCCGATGTTGACTCGACGCAGTGTGAAGAGAGAATGATGTATGAGTTAGTAGCTATGGGGTCTTCCCATGTTAACTCGAGGGAAAACTCTCCCACGTAAATAAATTATTATTGAATTGTTTGTGTGCAAATTAAAGAATTTGATACATATTAAAGAATTGATTCAATGTTACTTAAAATTAGAAAATTGACATTCAGAATTTATGTGACGATACTCCATGAAATGAATAAGTAATAGTCTCAGAAAGTTTCCTTATATTGCTTCTCCCAATACTCGTATATAGAATTTAATTTGTTAATGAAAAATGATCTCGCTTTACATAAGTAATTTCTCAATCTATAGATTTTATGCTTATGGTTTGAAATAAATTATTGTTCGAAGGAAGGTTTAAACTTCACATTTGGTTATACCAAGAATGTTCCATTTTGGTTCTCCGCCCTTGCCACATTAAAGTACAAACTTACCATTGATTATGTATTATCCTCAGTCTGTTATTTTCCATACGCTGTTCAAATCTGTGATGAACATTGCGGTATAACGCACAATTTTTGTTGTATCATATAATTTTGATCGGAATTTTGGGATGGCTTAGTTATTTGTTTAATCAACAATTAGTATCTTATCTCAACTATAATATTTTGAAACGCTTATAATTCAGATAACCTAGTGAACCCACGTGCCATTAAATTCAGTGAATTTGCAAACATTAAGTTTATCTTTTATTTTTTGCCATACACTTTCACGCGTAAAAATCCCACATTAGTAACACTCCAATACCGCATCACCTAAAGGAACGTTTATTCAGTCCCCAACCGCGCAAATGTCACATACCTCCAAACATTTTTATCGTACGTAGAGGATTCCAGCGATATATACGTTTACTTCTCCCGCGCTTACGTCTGTTCGCGTGCGTAATGCGCCTATCCATCAGACGCTATCTCGCTCTTGAGGCGATGATCTGTAGCGCCGACCGCTCTGTTCTTTTTTTGACAATTTGTGGTGGTTCTTGCCATTGTAATTACTACATTTCTTTCTTTTGAATTTTATTTATGAATACGTAGCCGTTCTACGATGTGGTATCACACCCATAGATAAACTCGACGATATACTTCGACGATAAACTCGACGATACACATTTTACTACCGTTGTCGTCTTGCCCTAAAGCAGAATTCATGTTCATGTATATTTGTAAAATAGAAAAACTACATTTTAAATCTCTGGGGAAAAACAACATTACCTTTCGATATTTCTCTTAAGCCAGTGGACATCCACCGGGGCTCCGCGAAATTCATCAAAAGATTCTCCTGCAATGGACATGCGGAACTTAAATGGTTAGTCTCACTATATTAATATTAAATAAAAGATAGGTTGACATATATTTGTCAGTTAATATTTCCCTGTAATCTAATGTATTTGAATTTTCCATTCAATGTATACAAAGTAATATTTATGGAGAAAAAATTAATTTAAAGATTAATTAGTAACATTCACAACATACACACATTTATTTAAAGTCACATGTTTTATCAGTTACGAACATAAACTTACAACTTATGAAACACCATTCATCGTCGACAGTTCTTATTCAACTTTTTTGGAAACACTTTTAAGGGAAAACAAATTTGACATTTTTAAAATGAGCAGTCTTTTTTTCTTTTCTTTTCTTTTTTCTTTTTTTGTTGTTGTAAAAATCCTTTCATTGCATGACAACATACATGCGATGTTATATATCGACTATATCATAAATTCTGGTAAACCAACAAAAATAGTACATATTATTGGATATTGTATCAGAAAACTTGTCTTAATATCGAGTTCTACAATAAAGTTCATGTATGTTCTAAACCTAATACACTGCAGTAAATTTAATTGTTCAGCTATGGAGAAGTATTTTATTACCATCTTTAATTTACAGTAATATATCGTTTACATAAATTGTTTTATATTGTCGACTCCATGACGCGACGTCCCCTATGTAACTCGATATTAATAACCTTGTGATTGGCTGGCAATTATCACATTTTCTAGTGGCTCACTAGTGTCTATTACCGCATTTTCATACATTCGCGAGAAATTATCGTGCTATAGATATTCTAACGCCAGTATGTTTGCTGCCAGGCCTCAGGAAGTTATATAAGAAAATCATTATATATCGTACAACGCAAGTGGTAGGGGATGGAAAATACCGGATAAAGGAGCAGTATGGTTTCCGCCGAGGTAAATCAACAGAGGACGACCGTTTTGGTTGGGTTGATTGATGAACGACAAAATAAGTTGCAATGAGAATATTTTGGATTTCAAAGGGGTTTAAATTACAAATAGAGAAAAATGGTCTTGAGGAGTATAATGAGAGGGCATCGTCTAATGATATATGTGGTCACGATAACGAATGAGCAAAAAGGGTTGAAAAAGAAAGGAACGTCCGCTGTATTAGAAACATGGCAAATTTAGTGGAAAAACTGAGGAAAAGACGGGTCACATTTAAATGATCCCAAGAGTTGAATTCTCCCCCAGAAATAGAAAATGTATTATGCCAAAAAGGGAGATGATACAAGTATTGTCGGGTCATGGTGATATAGGAACATAATTATGCTGGTTTCAGAGATGAAAGTATGAGGAATGAATATGTCAGGATGAGCAAGAGACACTCAGGCTCCTGTGACTGTACGGAGTGGAAAGGGGATTATTTTTTTCAAATAATAAAAAGAGAAGTGAGTATTAACAAAAGAAGTGAACCACAATTAAATAAATATCAAAAGAACGAAATATTTGAGAACTACGTAACATCAATTTGGGAAATAAATAATGCACTGAAGGATAGGTAGTATAAGCGGTCACCTGCACAACAGGTATGGACAGCGTCACTACAAGCATGGAAGAAAAGAAGGCAATGGAAGGCACAGAAGTAATGAACAAATAAAGCAATGAAAAGACATCAAGAGAGTGAACTGTCACGTGATGTCAGCAGATGGAGACGTGACATTTAAAATAAAAGAAAATAATATATGTTACCCGTAAAGTAGGAAATGAGGCATTGTACACAGTGGCTAGGTAATGTGAAAAATACCTGAAACCATTAGGCAAGGTAGGAAATAATTTTATCGCCAGCATTACCTAAGCGTTGGTAACACTACCTATCGTACAGCAGGCAAAGTAAGTATAATATTTTTTTGAGAATACATTGCCTCCTATTCTGGACTTGAGCTACTATTGTAGCGTTACTTACATCAACAAGCATTAATTATTTAAAATCCCCCTCATTCTTAGCGCTGATGGAGTGAATTCTCTACAGTTTGTCTTGTAGTTTTTCTCTACAGTTTTTAAGCAATGGAGGGTAAAAGTACTGCTATAACAGGTCACGTACGAAACAATTTAACAATATTTAATATATTTGTAGTGTTTGGCAAGAATTAAGAAAAATTGTTGTACTGCTCCCTACGTTAGTGAAGTACTAAGGAATTGTTTCCAAAAACTTTGAAGTGGTATTACTTCTTCTGATTTAAATTCTTTAGTATTAGAAATTGTTTATTCATTTGTATTAATAATTAATATTGCTAATTCATATGTATGTAACTATTAATATATTATGATATTAACTTTATTCACTTTGATAGGAAACATAATCGTAACATAATATAGCATGATTAGATATGACATCAATAATACGGTAGTCTTCAGTTTCGTGCGATGCAACCCGTTATACTTAACTGTTCAACTCATTTCAGTAATTCAGTTTAATCTTATAATACAAGCCTTAATACAATATATGCTATATCTTCCACCCTTATCATCAGGTCAGCTCAATGATACCATAATCATCTATTGTCATAGAGACCACACATTTGTAAAATTTCAGCTCGATTGAAATCTTAGAAGTGGTCGAAAAATAATTGCAGATTTTGACATAATTGCGACCGAAAAATAATTGCGGAAAGACAACATGTATACATACCAACATTTGCATGTTTTACAAAAGCTTATAAAAACAATGTAGTCATCATGTTCCAATAGGCATAAGAGTAATTAATATCTGAAAAAATTTCAAACTATTATATTTTGTGATATTCGATATTGATTCTATTGAGTGACATTTCAAACTCAAATTTGTTTAAGGCAAAAATACTGAGAAAAATTAAAGAAATAATCATACTTGTGCTATTTTAAACTCCGATATAATGTACTTTTACCTGTCTTTAGTTTGGCAATATCAACAATGCCTCGGTAATATGTTCAATGCCTCGGGAAGTGCGATGAATATTTCCTACTTTGTCAAAAAACTTTAGGCATTGTTCACATTACCTGATTTTCCCATTTTTCCGGTAAGATATATACTAATACAGTATATGTATGTGTGTATGTATTATTACGTTACATAAATTCAAGTCAAAAAACAATTGTAATACCACCAAAATTAACCACAAGTGTAGTAGTAATTATTAACAAACCATACTAGAATATTGATCGATGAAGTTACTGTAGCTGAATTTATAGAAAAGATATAGCTTATCCTCGGTCTCTTAAAGTAATGTGCACGAGCCGTATGTAAAATATTGAATTATGAAGAGATGTTTCTAACATTAATTAATTTCAACGACAAATAAAAGTTCAAAATATTTGAATGTACACGACAATTAATTTTTCCGTGAAGTTTTTCGACCGGAAAGGTTAAGTTATTGAGGTACGAAGGTATTTAGTAAGTCCTCTGTCACTTAATACGCTTCAGAGATACAAATCTAAATCCTACACCCGCGTGCAACCTACGTGTTCTCCTTTCCATAAACATGTTGTGTAGATACAGAGGCGTTCAGATGACGCAGAGGGAAGAGGGAGGGATGTTCCAGCGCACGTGTGCCACTCTGAGGAAGACGGATGACCGAGCGACGCCGCGCCGGCCGGCGTCAGCGAGGCGCCGCCGCAGGACCAGCTCCCCACCCTCTTCAATTATTTCAATTAAACGATCCCCCACCACTCGCCCGTTGGACACGCGTTGTCCTGAACGTGCATCTCGGAGACATTCTTCAATGGTATCCCTCTGGTTTGAAAACATACAGTGATACGGCAGCTAAACTTCATACAAAGTTAACTATTGTACAGATCAATTTCTCATTTCCCGATACTATTCTAATACCGACACCAATTATTTACATAATATTTTACATCCTGAAAACTAGAGATCGTTATAGGAATAATGCAAGTTATTAAAATCAAAATGAATATTACATACGAACGAATCAGGTAATTCTAAAAAATCTAGTGCTACATTCTGGATAATTGTCTGAAGGGAAAATACACCATAGGAACGATTATTCATGTATCTCTTGCAAAATATAACACGGTGATTTAGTCTCCTGTTCAGACATTTTTAATGTTGTGTCATTAGGCAAGTGAACAATCTGTGTACTCTATACACTTTGTGCATATTGAATGCTATTAAGCTCTTGATTATTGAGCTTTTGTGAACAATTTCTTCAAACCTCATTGGTCAATTCAAAATTTACGCCATTGAGTTTTTAAAAATTAGATGAAATGTTTGGACATATTATGACTGGCTTTATTGATTACAAACTTATCTATTAATTATACTGGAATCCACGAGGCTGCACTTTTACACAAAAACAACATACAAGAACCTACGTAATATTCACGCTATCGATCCAATGATCGACCGACCAAGCAGTACGAGTCTCCAAAAGGCGAACCACGACATGTAAGCGCTCACTCTCTCTCAAAAATCCTCGTCCTGGGAGTCAACATCACTTCTGATTTAGTACTCTCATCATTCGGCAAACTAGCCGGCCACTTCCCCTTCAGTCTGTACCAGGAGACAGTTGGAGGAATTATTCTCAACTTGAAGATTATCTCGTGAAAACAGAGACACGCCGTTGAATCGCCACGTGATAATCGGTCTTCAAATCAACTTTAACACCATCACTCCGACATCAAACCAACGCCATCCAAGCTGCATCTTTGAAGGAAGCTGGATCATCTCACCTCATCTCAATGTCTCACCTGAATCTCAGCTTTGTATTATCATTATTTTTC
Organism: Laupala kohalensis; assembly: GCA_002313205.1. NCBI lineage: Eukaryota > Metazoa > Arthropoda > Insecta > Orthoptera > Trigonidiidae > Laupala > Laupala kohalensis. Next base: position 1,250,652 of record NNCF01127740.1, on the reverse strand, counting down.
AACTTTCATGTTTCATGCCATTAAATTGTTTGTTGGCAATGAGTGTTCAGCAATACCTCATCAACCTTCCTCATTTTCTCTAATTTGTCTAAACATCTCCATTGCAGAATATTTTTCCTATAAATAGTTCTTTTGGTCACATTTAGTTACAAAATACTTCCTAAAAACTTGAACAAATTTAAGTACCGTCTCTGTAGTATCTTGTTTTGAATTTTGAATTATTTGCTAGTGACGGTTTCCTTGGATTGTTGTACTATGTGGCAAAATAATAATATATTTCACTCTGCTCGAGGATTATTTTGGATAATGTCTGAATAAGTTGCTGAATAGTATTAGTATTAAAGCCGGGTTTGTGGAAGAGTTAGTTGTTTTTCATTAATATCCCATTCACATAGCAAAAAAATGTACATATTATTTTATTAATTATCTTTTCAGCATCCAGATATGAAAAGGTAACACTCACTACGTTATTAAAGTGTATTTTATAAGGATCAGTTTTACCATGTGATCTTATAACTGAGTTGTCGACAGGGGTGTTCTAGTGGTAGTTTCGCTCCCGTAGCTGTAGAGTGGGGGTTCAAAACCTGGTCGGCCGAACTAGTTAAGGTTTCCAGCTGGGATTTCACTCACCTACTCTACATGTCGATTAGGTATCATAAGTTCCCTGGGAACCCAAATTCTCTCCTTCACCTTACGTTAAAGTGGAAGAGTAACCTCATGACCTAAAACTCGCCATAAGACATGAAAAATAAATTTAAAAATCTACGACATATTATATGCAAGCTGTTTGAAGACAAATGAATTTCAGATGAAATGAAATTAAAAGGAAAGTTGCATTCAAAGATAAAAAAGACATCTCCTTGGAAAAAATGTTTGTTCTCTATTTGCAGAACTAATTACCTTAGATAATTTTCATTAGAATGACAGTCACGTAGAGCGTTGAGGATTTTGAATGTGTGTCTGGTCGCCTGTTTACTTCACGCTTTATTTATAATCGTCAGTTAATAGATTTCGTTGTTTCCTCCACTGCAGTCGTTGGTGTACGAAGCATCGACGCTAGATATGAGACTCCTCCAGAAGCATCACCCATTCTTATGAAGGGGGAGGGGACGGTGAAGACCAAACCACAAGCCTCTCTCGCGAGCGCTGCTACTCAACGGCATCAATTATTCACCCCGCGCATCCCACTACCTTAATGGACGATCTGCGAGTAAATACTGTGCAGATAACGTAAGGGAAGCTGTTGAGGTGAATTAATATACACGTTATGACTGCTATATCTCGGAACTGTATCTCTTGAACTGAGTCGTTTTATGTCAAGAGTGTTTGCATAAGCGGGAGAATAAACAAACGAAAGAGAACTTTTAGTACTTCTGTTCTATTTTACTTCCATTATAGATTAATCGGAGTAAATTCTGTTACTGCTCTACACTATTCATGTTCAATAGATTGATAAAATTATTGTGATTATTTATCCAGTAATGGTACGTATCCTCCATATACAATATGCATCACTACTCTTCCGTATAAAGTTCGTGAAGAGCACAATTTTTCTTATTTTAATGCATTTACAAACATAAAATATAATGAAGCAATAAAATTCCAAATAAATTAATTGGAAAACAATCAGCGATAAAGATAGTAACTATATGTTCATTAGGATCTACTAATGTGAAATATGTATGGTGGTATTAATATTAATTGGCATTCCATTACCTTTATAAAAACCTAAACTTATTAAATTCATTTTAGTACATGACTTTAATTAATGCTTGTTTTTTTAAAATATTTTATGTATTATTTTATTTTACACTTTTCAGTATTATATATTTTTTGTCGTAATTATTAATCTTCTTTGTTCATATGTATGTAATACTAAAAATACTTTTTAAATACAACCTTTAATTAATAAAATAAATAGCATAAACATCTTTTGAGAAGCGATCGTAAGGATAAAGTTGCTACGCCGGCATAACGAAAAGGTGTACGTTATGCAATTCAATATAATTTCTTTTATGAAGAGACGGATTTCCTTCTAGGTTTACGCATCCCAGAAGTAATCCGCAACCAGATATCTCGGAATAAAGTCAAAATTTAAAAAACTTTTAAAAAATTTATTGGAGTGAGTTATCATAATATTGCATTGTCATAGGGTTCATATGTGTGTGCTAAATTTCAGCTCAATTGGTTGGTAGGAATTGGTTGAAAATTCAGTTCCAAGATTTGGCCCAAACATACTAACAAGTAAAGTTAAATAAGAACTTGTAAGGAACACCTTTCGGTGCTGCTTTGGGTATGACAAATTGTATTTTCTTCTATCCTGATATTGAATAACGATAACATCCCATGAAACGTGTCAATTTTGCCTAGTTAGAATTATAGTGGGTTGCTCTTAATTGTACGTAGGTGGATCCAAAAGAAGGTTACAAGCAGAAACATTTGAAAATAAATTTTTGTGGTAGGAATATTTTTCCCCAGAGTAAAAACAGTTTCTAGTTTCTACAGCGGTTTTGCGGGCAGGTAACGTTACTGCGTAGACGCATCAGCGCGATTGAAATGGCGAGACTTATAGAAAAATGATCACGCTTGGAGGTGCGAGCAGTGATTCATTTCTTATAGGCAAATAATGTGTCCTCATCAGAAATTCACACTCAGATCGTGGAAGTTCATGTAGAAGAAGCAATGAGCAAACAACAAGTAGTGAAATGGTGTCTTTCTTTTCAATCGAGCAGAAAGGATGAGGAAAAGAGCTGAAAGGAACGGAAATAGGACAGTGAACGGTTGTCTAAGTTCTTCAAAGACAGAAATCAACAAGGCACGAGTTGAATTACTTGGCGATTATTTTGAATCATTTATTCACGGGCACTCGGGTCAGATCTGAGGTCCTCTTGCATGGCAATGGCTGGCCTCATACTGCTCGCCAAACTCAAAAATTGCTGCAGGAATTAAAATGGAAAGTCTAGAGCCGCTCCCCATACAGCCCAGATTTCGCATCGAGAGACTATTTCCTTTTTCTGAAATTTAAGGAACAAGTATCTGGTACTAGGATCTTTTCAGACAGATGCGTAAACTGCTTCCGAGAACTGGATAAATGGCCAGCGACGTGATTTCTTCCAAACCGGGTAACAAATAGTATCTGCGTTCAGATAAATGCTTAAATGGTTAAGTGACTATGTAGAAAAGTGAGGATTGCCAAGAATGCCTCTTAATGCCATTTCGTATTTTATGACCATTGTTGCACCGAGAGAACAGGTTTGGATGAGAGATCCAAATCCAGAGGAAGGAAAGGATTTGGATGTGGCATCCCAACTTTGGATGTAATATCTTACTTTATGTCCTAACCATAAGGTTGGGATTACATATCCAAAGATTAGGAGAAATCATCTCCTTTGCATATGGATCTCACATCGAAACCTAGGGTTCTCTCTTCTATAGTGTTTTCTTAGCGTAATACATAATTTTTCATTACCCTTGTAACTTTATCTTGATCCATCGAAAAATATCGAATATTTTAATTATATATAGCGAGCTTCACTAACAATAAACAAGAGACTTGTAAGGTCGGCTTTCCCCTTGACGTGCTCCTTGCACGCGCTCAAATTAGGTTGACTATTCGGAGAGAATGTATTGAAATTAATGGTCGTCGAGACACGAGTCTGCGGGGGGTGTAATTAGAGGAGAGATGTTTTGGCTGAGGTCATGGAAAAGCTTTGTCTCCATTTTCAGTCAATAATAATAATAATAAATTTATTGTCAAAAAACAGTACAAACTGCGTATGACCACGTGGAGGAAAAAAAACTAATTTACTTTCCGGAAGCAAGCAAGGGACCATCCCATCAATTCCGATCAAGAGCCCTAAGGCAGAGGCGGATTCAAAAATTTCAGCAAAAGTTCCTAGATAAGATAAAAAGTTAGCTGCGAGTAATAATACACATATTATGTCAATATGTTTGTAATTTAACGTAAATATGTTTGTATTTTAACGCAAATATGTTGGTAAATTTACATGTACAAGTTATTATCGAACTATAGATTATTCTGAGTATAGTGTTTAAAAATCATAAGAATTGAAATAACACTAAATTCACGATTTATTGTTACAATAAACACGCCCCTAGACAAAGCCTAGAGAACCTGTATGATAAATCCGCCTCTACCAGAAGGAAAAACGGAGAAAAACCCGGGCCAGGATGGGGCTACAGAATTTATGTACACAACCGTGCCAAAGTTGAGTACACATAAAACTAAATTAATATGAGCCATAAGACAACACAATCATGCAAGAAAATAGTTTTTGAAATTGTTATAAGTTGTTTAAAAAGTACTACAGCAATGGCGTGATAAAGTACAAGACGAATTTAACTTTTGTTAAAATCAATAAATTCTTTTACAGTGTAGAAGCACTGGTGCAGGAGGTAGTTTTTAACCGCGGATTTGAAGATATTCAATTTCATAATATCTTTTATATTCTTGGGCAGGGAATTATATAGAACGATTCCCGAATGGTATGGTCCCTTTTGGCAAAGAGTGGTTGACACTCTAGGGCGATGAATATTACTACTATTGCGTGTATAGTGTTCGTGAACGAGACTGTTTCGTATAAAGCAAGGGTGGCACTTCAGTAATTCGGACTTAACAAACACGACTGTTTCATAAATATAAATGCAGGGAAGTGTTAATATATTTAATTCCTTGAATAAAGGTTTACAAGAGTTTCGGGGGTGAGATTTACAAATTATCCGAACTATCCTCTTCTGAATTCTGAAAGTTTGAATACTCTGACCGGAATTACCCCAGAAGGTAATGCCGTAACGTAAATGGGAGTAAACGTTTGCAAAATATACGCAACGGGAAATACGTGGACTAACTGCGTTAACTAAGATTCGGAATGCGTAACACAATTTGCTTAATTGGGAATTAAGATTGTCAATGTGACAATTCCATTTGAGGTTGTCTTGAATATGGAGACCTAAGAATTTTGTATTTGTAACAGTTTTTAATTGTGTTCCGTTTAAAGAAAGAGAAACCTGGGGTAAAGATTTTGTGATACTATTGTGAAATGACATAGACACTGTTTTGTCAGTGTTTACAATGAGACGATTTGCATGGAACCAAGTCGAAAGGTTAGACAAAACTTTTTGAGCATTGGCGTGTTTACATAGTAAATTAGTGTCATCAGCAAAAAGAACCATTTTGCAATCTGATGTGGATGATGACATGTCGTTCACATACAATAAAAAGAGTATAGGGCCGAGAATTGATCCTTGGGGTACTCCGCAAGTAAGTGGCTTTGTTTCTGAAAGACAACGCTCAAGTATTTTATTTTTAGTATAGGATATTTCTACCTGTTGATATCTATCCTTTAAATAAGAAGTTAGCCATTGATGTGGAAGTCCACGAATGCCTAAAGAATGCAATTTGGAAAGGAGAATTTCGTGATCGATGAGATCGAAAGCTTTGGATAAGTCAAGAAAAACACCCTGAGGATTTTCTCCACGGTCTAGAGATGTGGTAACTTCGTTTAAGATTGAAAATATGGCGCTTGTAGTGAAAAAGGATTTCCTAAAACCGTGTTGATTATCAGAGAGAATGTTTTTTTTTGATAAAAAATCTAGAAGAATAGTATTAAAAAATAATAGTTGGTGACTTGTAATTGTACTATATATCACAACATCGTATTTGTTATAAGCGAAATGGATAATAATCACATTAAAGTATTTATTTTGGAATTTTTGTTATGTGGAAATCGGCAAAAGAATTCGACGAAATTATTTGAAATTTCAAAGGACACTTCTTAAGGGTCATTGCAATTAAAATTTAAAGTATGGTTAATATTGATGAATTACAAGAGCAAGAAATAATTAAAATTGGCTGCTAATCTGTAGATCTTCACTCGCATGACTGTTGACTATGAAGCTTACTAATGTGCCCGCCAAAGTTCAATTGCGTAACGTGAGGAGGACAATAATCTAAGTACAAGAAAAATTATATAAATGGTGTGAAAATATTATTTTCAAGCACATAACCTAAAGAGAAATAAAAACCAAAGAATTCAGAGATCTTAACTATGAGCTTTGTTTATTTCTATGTAATGTGAATGTTCTTTCTGCCTTGTTTTAAAACAATTCGTCGTTACGTACAAATTAGCATAAGATACTAAAAACTATGTGTATTTTTGTAGCTTTTCTTCGGGGTATTTAATTTCTGTAGTTAACAAAAAGTGAAAATTTAATACCATGAGGGTAGAGAAAAATGGAAATTAAAACATGAATTTAGAATATTACGTAAGAACCCTGGTTAAAATGAGCTTAAATAGTCCAAACCTTTTGACAGGTGTTTTACTACCCACTGTAGAGTAAAATATATCAATTCTAACTACCAGTTTTTCTTCTAAAGTTGATGTAATTTTTTGTTTATTTGTTATAAGCAAAAAAATATTTGTAAAATTGTTAAATTTTAAGTGTCCAGTAATGATTGTTTTAAGTTTGTTTTCAAATTCCGAGCAACGCCGGGAAGTGTTAAATATGTGTGCGCTTGAAAAAAGTGACAAAGAAATTAGATCTTTAGAAGATACATTGCTAATAAACGGACGTGTTTTCATTCAGGACGAGTGTTATTACAAATTTTTAGTGGACACAGGAACCTCAGTAATTATTTGAAGAAAATAAAGTGAAATGAATATGTGGAAAGGAATATTAATCAACAGGATACGTCCTGTATGATTTTTGTTTGTTGTTATTCCGAAAGAGGAGAGTTACTTCTAGAATGCAAGAAAAAATGGAAAATTAGTTTCAATTTCAGAAAATTGATGCAAAATAAAGAAGAATTCGACTTACTTCCATAATATGCATCTCCAACACTATGTATCAATGGGTAAATTTGGGAACAAAATTAAATGGCGATTGGAGAAAAAAAAGATGAACATATTAGAAGCATTAGGAAGGTAACATCCTCGTAAATTCGAGATATAGAGGCAGGATACTATGTACTAAACTGAATAAATAATAATTATGTTGTTTTAAGTACAACTCAGGAATATGGATCTTATTGTATATGTGTAAGTGAAGACATTTTGAGGATCAGGACAGTTCCGAGAAAATAATTTACACTAAATACTTGCTAGCTTGTTTATTTAGTTTCAGTTGTTCTTCCCATCTATATGTTTATCGTACTATCAGTGGAGCTATGACTTTGTAAATGTAGTCTTTTACGTCTATATTTGAATTTATTAAATATATATTTTTTTTAATAATCCTTCACCTCACCCTCTTTTGTGAAAACTTATTTGACCCCAATTTATCATTGCCTCGCTTGAATCGGAACACTTGATATTTCTCATGTTTCTAAAACAAACGGTATAAGTAAAAAGTGAACAAATCTTTTATTATTGGAGACGAAAGTTAGAAACGTTAATTGAACTACTTTTAGATTAGCGTTTTATATTTGTTGAGGACAATGTGCGTAGTAATAAGCACAGATAAGGAATAAAGAATGGATGCGTCAAAAAAAACAGCACACTGAGCACAATTCGATAGAATAAAGATAGAGAAGATTTCACCTCTTAGATGTTCCGAATATTTCAATATTTTATAATTTGCTAGTAATAAAATTACAAACGATCAGTTTCATAGTAAACACGAAGCTGATGGGTCCGAGGCAATCGCTATTAAGGCCTTGTGAAGACATACGTTGCAAAAGGTGCCTAGCTGACGCAAACCGACGCTCTCAGGAGAGAAGGCTGCAAATGAAAGTGACTGTACCTCCCGCCGTCTGTTCTTTGTTAAGGGCTGGCCCTGACTGGCGTATTGTAAATGAGCCCCGCAGTAGGATTTATCGTACCGGTTGAGAGGGTTGCTATAATGGAGGTTGGATCCGACCGGGTGATATTTCAAGCACAGACGCCCGGTCATCTCGGAGCCGCCCCCGCGAACACGAGGATCCGTCGCCTTCGCCAGCGCCGGCCGCCCGTACCGAGGCTTGCCCTACGCCGAAGGAAGGAGTGTGCAGCGAGTGGAGGCGTGACCGAATGCAAGAGACATAATAGCAGAGGCGGTGGGGAAGACGAAAACCATGTTTTGTAGTGACAACAAGGGTGTGAAAATGCTGGTGGTAGGCGGTGAAGGCGATCAACAGCGTGGACGTTGTCATGGAGACGAGATGAATTGACGGAGTAAATGGAATGCGTGAAATGATACGAGATTTTGTATTTTCTATATGAAATAGCGATCACACTAATAGAGAACAATTTTATAAATGTAAGAAATTGAGAATGAAATTGATTGTTATGTCTTCATCATAAAACTGAATTTTCGTCTAACTTTCTATTGCAAGCTTCTGCTTCTAAATGCGTGAGAGTGGATGCACATGTGCGATACCAAAACACTCTCAAGAAATTAGTAACAATAGTTGTTAAAATAAGACAAATTTCATTTTATTTTCTTTAGCATGTTATCTATTACGTAAGTCTTATCTATTACTTAAATCAAATACTTTGCGGTCATAAATATAGTATGAGCTGGTCAGAAATAATAAAAGATTTTTACATAGATTTCTATCTTCAAATGATGAATTAATTCTTCTTAAATAAATAATATGAGAATAAAATGTATTGATTATAGTCATCTGACAATAATTCGTGAGTATACTCTGACCTGTAAGCTTTCGAACAAGAAGAAGCAAGACATTTATGAAATTTCTTATAATTATAATATTAAATAATAATAATATAA
>NNCF01127740.1:1143324-1234634 GCA_002313205.1 Laupala kohalensis | reverse complement strand
TATATATATATATATATATATATATATATATATATATATATATATATATATATATATATATATATATAAAGAATTAATAAATTCTCAATTATTATTAAATATATCAGGGTTATATTAATTTAAAAATGACCATTGGTGAGAAGAAGAGTACAGAAAAACGTTAGAGCATTGTAGGAGACGAAAGAGGGAGTCTTTACCACCACGAAAGACCGCGGGGTTGATGCTATTTTGTTTCAAAACTAAGTAGAACGGGAAGAGGTCGACAAAGACAGTTATTTTGGTCAAGATGCGGGTGGCTGAAAGAAGTAGTAACGTACGTGGTGCCGTCGTTAGGTTCAACGGAAAATTACAGAAATACATTTTGAAAGAATGGAGGTCAAAGTTAGGGAGAGACAGCGAGTTTAAAGAGACAACTGCTCAGAACGCATGGCGCGTAAGCCATTGTAGGGAAAGCTCTTTACAAATTTAAAGTGACCTCAACTGACGGTGACTAGATGGCAGGGGATGGGGGAGCCCAACCCTCAGAACCACAATAACATAATAAATTCTCTAAAAGCTTCGATCGTTGGGAGTAAGACGGGTGCGAAAGCGTGATGGAAGCGTGGACGACGGTTAGAACGCCGGACATGTTTAGACATGAAATTCTTTATTAGAAAAAGCGTTGATGGGAGAAACGGTTGACGGCGACGCCACCGTTGCAGCAACGAGATTTTTTTAACAAGATACGTTTCGATTGGTCTAAACATTGCACTCGTTGAAATTCACCGAATCATACGTACTCCGCATGGAGTGGGAATTTCTCAAGATTGGCAGAAGCTAATCATGTGACATTAAAAATTGGTAACCACGTGAGGAGGCGTATTAGGAGAGAGTGGAGAGTAGTTAATAAAAACGGACGCAATCACTTTGAGAAAATATTATTGATAACAGTTTGTTTCGCGACCTGTGGCGATACGAGGGACTTGTTCGCGTCGCGTGAAGCGAAGGCATACTTTCAAACGTGAATGGAACGAAGGCGCTGAATGCGGCGAGTCCGGTGATTGGGGAATCCCTGCAGGAGCTGAATGTTCCCGGAACCGATGCGCGACGGTCTACTGAATGGTGGGTTTCCGAGCGAGGAAGGACGCGCAGGCCAGCTGATGTTTCAAGGACGCAGACTTCCGCTCCCAATGATTAGCACTAATCTTTTCATCAGAGGTTCAGGTAATGTGGATCGCAGGTTGCATCCAGTGTTAACTATAGCAGCGTCAAGAAGACCGTGTGCTCCGAGATCAAATACTTAAAGCCCATACTCAGAACTTTTGATATGATGTTTCCTTTTTACGAGGGCTTCAAGAAGACGAAACGTATTATATTTGTAAATTCATTTAAGATTATTAATTAACTGGTAATATTTACCATGTTTCAAGATTCTGTTGATTTTTATGTCACTTTTTGGGTTTATTTTGTGATGTGTTTGGGGTGTGAGCATGTTAGTTGTAAGACCATTTCGTAAATAGTACTGAATAAACAATTCAGTCACTTTGTTCTCGCGATGCGTTTCTTGGTTGGAATAGGAACCCTGTGTGTTGTTCTGACTTAATGGCACGAATCCATGTTCAGAATTGAGAGAACGAGCTAGCTAGGNAACATACATATTAATAATTAAAAAATAAATACCTTGTACTAATTCTGAAAAAAATGACAAATAAATAAATAAAATTTGCCTTTTGTTTATTTTTCAATTTCATCAAATGAGTTTTCCATGAAACATCACTTTCTAAAATGATACCCAAAGACTTTATCTCATTGGTTCTTCCTACTGAAGTGCATTTACTTGTTACACATACACCATTTTGTCCAAGACAATTCGCACATGTGAACTTAACTTGGTCATAATTATTCTAAATATTTTAAAAACTAAAAACAATAAATTTGGTCTTTTATGCGCTCAACAGCATATGATTTGTAGTAAACAACCACTGAAGAGATTTTAAGTCGTTTGTCATGTCTGAAATCACTGATTCCCAATCATTTTCTATATAGCACATGGTCGTATCATCAGCAAAGGATTTTAATTTTCCAAATAGTTGTGCCTCGTAGAGATCATTTATATAAGTTATGAATAAGATAGGTCCTAAAACTGACCCTTGGGGTACACCACTTTCTATTTCACCCATTTTACTGCACTCTGTTCCTATCCTGACACATTGTCTTCTTCCTACAAGATAACTCTCAAACCATTTATGTGCATATCCTCTAATACCACATTTATACATTTTATTGGGCAGAATATCATTGTCCACAGTGTCGAATGCCTTCATAATGTCCAAAAACAAGCTTCTTACACATTTTCCTTCATTTAATCCGTAATTTACATCAGTCATAATGCACTTTCAGTATTTAGGCCAGCCTTAAATCCAAATTGATTTTCACTTATAAATTCTGTATTTTGTTAAAAATTTGCCAGTCTAAGTTTCATTAATTTTTCAATAATTTTGGAAAAAATATGACGAAAGAGAAATTGGTGTGAAATTGTTGCATTGGTTTTTTGATCCACTTTTAAAGATAGATATGACTACAGCATCTTTAAGTTTTCTAGGAAATACTCCAGTAGTAAAACTAAGATTAATTATATATAACAAACCATCAGTTATTTTCGTTGCAATTTTCTTCACTAACAAGTAAGTAAGTACTATCTCCATCAGCAGTATTATTTTTGAGTCATTTTATTACTTAAATAAGTTCCTGTAAGACAATTAGTTCTATAAAAAATTGATTTTGACTCTACTTTAACAGTAAATTATGGGTATATTATGGGTTCTAATGACCTCGATGTTGATGAGCCCTAAAACCCCTCAAAGAAGAAGTAAAATTATTTTTAATTGGTAACTTAAAAAATTCTTTTCAATTTACAGTTAAATCCAATTTATTGACTATATCTAAAAAGAATTTATTGAAAGTATTTGCTAATTTATAAGGGTCATCAATTATTTCAATATTAATTAAATTGGTTTCATCTTTCATTTGTCCTGTTAGTTTGTTCAATAAGTTCCAAGTAAACTTTGAATCTCCTTTGCACTTTCCAAATTCTCTTCCTGTAATATCTCTCTTTAAGTAGCTTTGTCATCAAGCAATTTACTTCTAAAGTTTGTAATAATTTCTGAGGTTTTCGTTCATAGGATGCTTTTAACTAGTTTATGTATGTACTTTTCTTACTTTTCATACAAATAAAGTCATTAATCCAATGTTCAATTTTTTGCATCTTATCCTATTTTCATTCATTTTAACTTTACATTGAGTAAAAGCCATTTCTACTATTTGAAAGAAAGTATCAAAAGCAGACGACGAGTCAGTATTATTGTAAACAGCTGACCAGTCGACGCTATCCAACAGCTGTTCAAAGAGAATGTATTTCATGCGATAGCGTACGGCGGGAGGAGAAAGAGGCGAACCTGTCACTCCCCTCACACCGTCCCTGTCCACAACACGGATCATTACTTGCACCAGAGAATGATCGGTTATGTCCAAATACTGTACAGAAGCATTCACTGATATAATAGTCTTGTCTGATATTCTAACAAATACACGATCTATGCAGATTTCGGAATATTCAGTTATTCTCGTCGACTCATCCAACACACATTCCAAACCATTTATTGCCATCAAAGCTTCGTATTCATCAGTTACCGAACTGTGATTATTTAAGTCTAAAATATTGACGTTGACGTCACCAATCCATAATTTTTTTTTCAAGTGTTTGATTTTTTTTTAATTAATAATTTCATTTAAGTATAGATCAACTGAGAAAGACTGCAACCTGTACAATTATAATATAGCAATTTTTTCCTAATAATTCTAAAGAGAATATAATTTAATCAGTCGTTTGGCATTGGAATTGTATATAATCTATAATTTTAATTGAAGTCTTGACAAAAACAGCTACACCTCCAGCTCTGTAAGTATTATTACATTTTGAAAAAAGGTTGTAGTTAGGTATTTTGTAGAAGTTGACCTCGCTAGAATTTACTCAAATTTCGGTTAATATTATTATATCTGGAAATAAATTATGAGTTGCTATTTCTGCAAAAATGCATGGAAGTTTGCTCTTAAACTTGGAATATTCTGATTAAATATTAGTATTTCATTTACCATTTATTAAGAAAATTAGAAGTATTATGCATACACAATATAAGTCAGGAAAGAATTTTAAATATATAATAAACTTGAATTTATTAGTAACCAAGAAAAATATAACAATTTCCAAATTTAAAAAAATGTTTTGACAAAATAAGAACAAAACTTATATAAAGTATTTACAAATTAGACAGATCAGCCTGACAGGTCACCTGCACAACTGGAGCCGCCTCTTCTTTCCTAAGGAAGATTCTTCCACCTCGCACCCAAAGGAACTTGAAGTTTTTCTCCCTCTTGACTCCTTGCCTCTGCAAAGAGCCGCCTCATCTCTGGTGGCAGGACCTCGTTGATACAGACCGGCTGATCTACATTCAATTTCATGTGTCTCGTTGAGAAATTTCCTTTGACACGGCGTTTCCTCAAAGACTCGCCTTTGTCCAGACGCGTGACAAACTTCAGAATGATTCCCGGTGTGGACTGTTGGGTCCAGTTCTTCTTCCAAGCCGGTGACAGGTGTCGATCATGTAGTCCAATATGTTCATGTCCAATGACCTCCCGACCTCTTTCACGACACCGACCACATCCTCGTGTTGCTCTTCCGGGATCCCGTGAATCTCAACGCAGTTCAGACGAGAATACTGCTCCATGTCCTCAAGTAATTCGTCAACAATCTTTATACACTTATTCATAGAGCTACTCTGGTCTATCACAGCTTTGGCGTTCTCCTCCATTTTTTCACTTAGAACTTCATAAAATATATTGAAGTTGGCTTCCTGTAATTTTTGATTTTCCACAATTTCATTAATTTTCTCATTATAGTGTATCATCCAGAGTAAGTTTCCCCTCTTGGACCTCCGAATCAAACCGCAAACTTCTTCGATTTTCGGTGCACAACTTCCACTTCCACGGCAGTCCTTCAGCGGTGATGCAGTTTATATCAGCCTTGCTCATTTTGTAGCAAGTGGCGTGGAACTCCCGTGTACAATCACTGCACAACATTTTCAATTGATTCACCCTAATGGACTTAACACAAACACCACAACTCGCCATAGCACAAAAAATAATAAAGTAAAGTAAATGAGAGTAAAATAAGTGAAATAAAAGGAAAATTGCAAAATCAAATCAGTGAATACTGGACGTATCTAGTTGAATTACCGGCACATGCACGCAAGCTTAAAACTCGAGCAACCAGTAAACTGCCTTATCTCTAAGATAACGAACTGTCTCATGACTAACTGGTATGTTGCAGCGCACGCTGGCCACAAGACCCAAGGGTCATAAACGAGAAGGTGCAGTGGCAGAAGGATTTTGAACGGTACAGCCGCGAAACTGACGTTGGGCGTGTCAGTAATAGCCAGTCATTAGATGTTTACATTGTGATTTCTATTAATACAAAATATTCAATATTTCACAGCATTGTCTCACTTTCTCGTTCATCTAGACGTGATATTTTCTCACTCATACCACTAATCATATGGGATATTGTTGTCACCATTTTCTCTTTGCTAATTAGTTAAGTTAACTTAGGATGTATCTCCTCTGTTATCGTATAAGCTTTTGAATCATATTTGTCACGTTTTTCAATGGACATGTTCATTCTCTCATCAATTACGTCTCTACCTTTTCTCTTCTAGTTGCGCCATATCTCTTTTCTACATTTTTCTTATTCGTTTCGTGTTTGTTATTCTTAACTTCTAAACTATATTCTATTTTCCTCATTATTCTTTTTTTCTTATCCTCCGTAAAATGTCTGATTACAGTCGAGCCCTAACCTGCCTCATTTACTTTTCAAAACACACTATCTCCTCCTTTGATCTGTTAATACACTATTTTAAGTTTTTTCTTGTTTCTCCCATTACTTTCTGAAATTTATCTTCATTTACTAAGATATATTGACATAGATCTTTTCCACTCGCACTCAACTGAACATGTATCCTTCAGTCACCGAATTTTGGTCCATTTCCTAGTATATAGTCGTTTTCTCTTTTGACACAATTGGCTTTCGTAGTTCTTTATCCATTTTGCTTATAATTGTTTTTAACAATTACTCATAAAAGTTGTTTTTATTAGTTTAGTGCACTCTAATCTAGCTTTTGTTACATTTGCATGCTCTGTCCTGTTGATGAGCACAACTAAAAATTTCTTCATAAAAAATTATTTGTAGTACTTTCCTGTTTTATTGCAGTATTCTCATGAATGCGTCTAGGACATACTCTCTCATAAATATCCCTTTTCCATGTGACATTCATTATTCTGTGCCCTTAATTGTAATGAAACTCTTTATGTGTATGGTCTTGTGCTGTTTACATATACGAATGGAATGTAGGAAGAATTTAATATTTCATTTTCTACACTCTTCGTTATATAAACCACACCGCAGTACATGCACTTGTACTTATCATTTGACCGTCCAGCCAGCTTTCGAGTATCCTCTTCTGTGCCACGCCGACGATATCGCGGCTCCACATCGTGGTATTCTTCTTTAGCGTATCACGTCTCCACCGCCTTTCCCTTATTCTGACGATATTCTCTGCCTCTTGTAATATCTCTGGAATAAATTTCAGCTCATCAGAAAAATTTGAAACACCTCTTTTCACATATATTACCAGAAGTAGCTATTCGCACGTCTTGCGTGCTACAGCAATGTCAACAAGAGTAATACTAACTGGAATTGTGCACGTCAATCGACCTGAAGTTAAACGTTCAATTATGTTATCTTTCTCGTAAGTACGCTTGTTAATACTCCTCACAAGGGCTTACTCATGAGGTTATTACTCATATGCCCTCGCTGAAGTGACTGTGAGCGTCATCAATCGGTTTACGGGTCAGAAAACCGCTAAAGTGGGGATGAGTCATTATACAATATCGTTTCCCAAGAATCGGAAAATTATGAAAGAGAGCAAAAAGCAGCATAAATTAATTCTTTCATCCAAAAAAATCTTTTTTCGTCCCTTTACTTTTATGAATGGAAGAATGTTAACGAGCGCCTCATCGACATTGCAGCAATAGGAATATTTTTCTCAGCATCATTATCTCAGGTTGTTGGTTTGATTAAATGTAGATTTATTTAACAACTGATTAAAGTCATAAAAGTTCGCAAACCATAAAATTTCAACAGTCTGGAATGGCAGATTGTCACAACGTAAAGGTAACGTCCATATTCCATACCGTTATTTTCAAATAAACTATTCATCCTCCCGTAAGGAAAAGGGATTTGTAAAATTATAGAAGATAAAATTCCATGTTGTTTTCATTATATGATCTTCTGGAGCTCAATAATGGAGGATTGGCAATAAATGTGGACAAGATTGACCTTCCACAAGGCGAAGATTTACACTGCCATTTCTTTTTGGTAAAAGGGCCTCTGTAAATGTATCTAATTTTTATCTACGTAAAGATCGATCAACCTAATACATTGATCTATGAGCTTTATGAACTAAAATAACTAAGTAGAAAAATGAAATTTTGATCTGAATAATTGTGTAAAAGTGTAAAAGTAAAAAAGTAACAATTAAAATGTTCTTCCGAAATGTTTCATGTCGCAATATTATTGGAACAATAACATGCGAGCCAACCGTAGAAAATTGGAATCACATCGGAGAAAGCCATCGGTTGACGAAAATGTTTATATAATGGAGTAGTTTTCTATCGATGTGTGAATGTGTGTCGGGACAGCGACGGCTCACAGACCAGCGCTAAACGAAGTGTACACGGAAAATGGATTTCTGCAAACACGGGAAAACATCTGAAGCGTCAAGCAGAAACATCCCTCATGCCAATAGTAATGGAACTGTTGCGAAGAGAGTGACCGAGAAGGAAAAGGAAAGAACATGGGGAAGAAAGGACAGAAAATATGGAGGGAAATGAAGGGAGAGTCCGTAATAATGGTAACAAACAATTGGAAGATCTTAGCGAACGAAGGAAAGCTTTCTAAGCAGAAGGGTGAAACAGGGATGGATGTAATGCGAGTGCGTCAGAACGGAAACTGGTTTTCACAATGGCCACAGAGACTTGTAAATGCTGCTGTGATGTCTCAGCAGAGAGAATTCCCTCATTACCCACGCCTTCGTCCATTGCAGCTCCATTCCGCTGAAAAGCATTGCAAATACACACTAGACGAAGCGTGGATGGATAAAACCACAGAGCGAAGAATTTCACAGGAACAGGAGTCGAAGGCAACTTCACACTATGTACGTTCAAGTCGTCAGGTTTCCTAACGATTTTTATAAAGCTCGTATTACGCTAAAAAAGATGGCAATGAATGCGCAAAACTCCAGGTGAGTGAGATGGTAAAATAAGCATATGAGCCAAATGAGGTTGGACTATGATTTAAAGCATTAAAAAATATTTTTCGCGGGATATCTATTCATCTGTCCCTCTTCCTTGGCTTCGTATAATTGGCTATCATTCTTTAAATGTATTATTTTTATTCTATTTCAATATTTAGAGCGTTTCTATCATAAATTACGAGACACTTGTTAAAAATGATCTAAATAAAACAAAGGTAAAAACTCAGACAGAACACGACAGCAACTTAGGTCTGATCAACTCTGATATTGGTCTGGAGGTCGTCACAGTACGATATCAGTAACGTGGGTAGAATACAAAGTATACAAAAACCGGACAACCAAGTGTACAAAACAAAGATATTTTTCCACGTCATCGATTTAATTGATTTTTTACGTGTGTGTGGAATTAAAATGTTTTAATGTAATTCTTAACACTGTAATCCTAGGAAAGACACTTGTAAACAGTATTAAGAATAACAGTATTTTTAACATTTCTCACAGGGGTGGAACATAATGAACCGATTATAAAAACCAAATGGTTTTATAATAATAGCTCAATATTCACTCATAACGGCGACAAAGTTTAAGAGAACGGACAAAACTAGGAATATCCAAAAACTTTGAACAAATATATCGTCACCGGAGACCCAAAAGAACTACATCATATTAATTATTCTCGAATGCGACTTGCGCACATGCCGCATGTCGTATACTAAGACGTCATCTAAATACATAGGTCCAGCAATCACGTGGGTAAAGGTCAATAATGGACACGTAGGA
Source organism: Laupala kohalensis (assembly GCA_002313205.1). Lineage (NCBI taxonomy): Eukaryota > Metazoa > Arthropoda > Insecta > Orthoptera > Trigonidiidae > Laupala > Laupala kohalensis. Next base: position 1,225,449 of record NNCF01127740.1, on the reverse strand, counting down.
TGGAGAAGCGTGAGAAGAAGATGGTCTCAGGTGAGGTCCCGACGAAACCCGAAAGGAGGTCAGTGCAGGTGACGGAGTGGAGTCTTCCGGATGGTAGATTCCGGCGTTCTCGTATGAACATCGATTGCTTTGAATGTCTGTTATGCATTTTCTGCAATCCTCGATTTGCTGAGATGCCTGAATTCAAGAGTGTTTTAGAGTGATTTATGTTCATAATGTGCTCGGAGCGGCAATAAGGGCTTACATGATGCTATAGTTCTATGCTTTCATTTCCGATTGTAAATATGCCACATGAACAGCATCTTTTGCATCAAGGAAAGTTAGTCCTTCTCGTATTCTGAATTTTCTTTATGTTCCAATATTTGCCAGTGAAGTAATCATGAGTGACAATCTCGTTAGGATAAAAATTATTTCTCATACATGATCAAACGTCTCGTGTTGAGTAAAAACCTGCATTAGACGTGCGGGTGCGCCCTCTTTTCTCGGACAAGCAGGTGGATCGCTGCTGTCTGTGACACGGAGTGGACACTCTCGGGGGAGCTCTCTCCATGGCGCGGAGCGACTTCTCTCGACGAGGTGGCGATCTGTCGACTGATGTGATGGAGAGCGCAGTGAGAGCGTTGGCCAAAGCCACATGAAGTGCGCGTGCGCGTTCGAGCGAAAGCGCGTGCGCGTGTATGCGATTGGCGAGCGCGGTGTCCAAGCGCTCTCCACTGCACAAAGACCCTTCATCTAACGCACCTGCCACACCTCGCTGCGACGCTCCGCACTGCACTTAGCGGATTCGTATCACTCGGGTCGTGAAGCACGCTCTTGGCAACATGAGCCACCCGCACTCTCTAACAGACACGGGCTTCTGGACAGGGCAGGAGCCACACAGATTCGCTACGTGTTTCTCTCGAGTATTCAGTTGTGTAAGATTTCATTCTCCTCCGCCTCTCTTCAATAAGCAAATACACTGACCGTATTCGCTTACCAAACACCCATCAGAAATTGTATAATAACTACTATATTTTACGAATATTCTACTAAACTTCTTAAAAACGAGTAAACTCTGATTTTGAAAATAACTTAATTATATTTTCTTGTCATTTATAGAACAAAATAAAATTAGTGAACAAATATTCAAAGAAACTGAGTAAAATTTAAATTTATTAGTGAGTTATTTTATTATAACGTCACAAAAATAACATAAAAAGTTGTTCTACAATTGCGTTGCAATAAATAATACATAAACTTTATCATTGCGTAATACACAACAGTAAAAAGGTTTTTTATTGCGGGACATTAAATGACGATCAATTATTTTATTTATTATTATCATTATAATTCTTATTAGTCGTCGTCGTAGTAGTAGTACAATGAAAAATGAATAATAATAAACTTCATTGTCACAAAAGCAGTTACAAACTGCGAATGGTTACGTGGAGGACAATAAACTAATTTACTCTCCGGAAGCAAGCAAGGGACCATCCCATCAATTCCGATCAAGGGTCCTAAGACAGAGACGTATTTAACATTTCAACATACTCCTAACGATAAAAAATATTCGACACGTGTTATAGTATTAACAAATACCGACAAATATTGTATTTAATAAAACAGAAAAGTCTTTTCACAATTACGTATTATTATCAAACTATAAACCATTCGAAAAGTATTGTTAATAACCATTAAATAACACTAAATTTGCTAATAATTATTTCAATTGATGCCGTCCCTAGGCAAGAACCTAGCTAGTCTTTATAAAAAAAATCCGTCTCTACCCGAAGGAAAACGAGAGAAAAACCCGGGCCAGGATGGGACTACAGAATTAATGTATACAACCGTGCCAGGGTTGAGTACATATGCAACTAAATTTATATGAATAATAAGACATAATACAAGCATGCAGGAAAATAGTTTTGAAATTGTTGTCAGATATTTTGAAAGTACTGTAATAATGGCGTGATAAAGTACAAGACAGCTTTAATATTTATTAAAATCAATAAATTCTTTTACAGTGTAGAAGCACTCGTGCAGGAGGCACCTTTTAACCGCGGACTTGAAGAGATTCAATTTAATACTATATTTTATATTTTTTGTCAGATAATTATATAGAACGATTCCGGAATGATACGGCCCTTTTTGGCAAAGTGCTGTTGACACTCACGGTCGATGAATATTATTCCCATTGCGAGTATTGTGTTCGTGAACAAAACTGCTTTGTATGAAACAAGGGTGGTACTTCAGTAATTCGGTCTCAACAAACACGACCGTTCCATAAACATAAATGCAGGGAAGTGTTAACATATTTAATTCCTTGAATGAAGGTTTACAAGAGATTCGGGGGTGAGATTTAAAAATTATCCGAACAATCCTCTTTTGAATTCTGAAAGTTTGGACGCTCTGTCCGGAATTGACCCAGAAGATAACGCCGTATCGCAATGGGAGTAAACATTTGCAAAATATATGCAACGGGAAATACGTGGACTAACTGCATTAACTAAGATTCGTAATACCTAACACAATTTACTTAATTTGGAATTAAGATTGTCAACGTGACAATTCCATTTGGGATTGTCTTGAATATGAAGACCTAAACACTTTGTGTTAACAGTTTTTAATTGTGTTCCGTTTAACGAAAGTGAGACCTGGGGTAAAGATATTGTAATACTATTGTGAATTGACATAGACAATGTTTTGTCAGTGTTTACAATGAGGCGATTTGCATGGAACCAAACCTAGAGGTTAAACAAAACATTTTGAGCGTTGGCGTGTTTACATAGTAAAGTAGTGTCATCAGCAAAAAGAACAATTTTGCAATCTGATGCGGAAGACAACACGTAGTCAACACACAACTAAAAGAATATAGGGTCGAGAATTGAACCTTGGGGAACTCCGCGAGTTAGTGACTTTCTTTCTGAAAGGCAATGCTGAAGTACTTTATTTTTAGTATATGATATTTCGACCTGTTGATATCTATCTTTTAAATAGGAAGTCCGCCACTGATGCGCAAGTCCACGAATGACAAACTATTGTAATTTTGAAACGAAAATTTCGTGATAAAGCAAGAAAAACACCCTGAGTTCAAGAGAAGTGGTAACATCGTTTAAGAAAGTAAATATGGGGCTTGTGGTGGTAAAGGATTTCCGAAATCCGTGTTGATCGTCAGAGAATGTTATTTTTTGATAGAAAATCTAGAAGACGCTTATAAAACAATTTTTCAAGAATTTTTGAGAAAGTGGGTAGTAGAGAAATTGGTCGATAATTACCAACATGTGTTTGTTTTCTTTTTTTGTATAAAGGTTTCACTTTAGCTCTCTTAAATATGTTATGAAACACCCCTATCGATAAAGAACTATTATATATATTTTATGAGTGGATTTAATATTACGTGGGACCAAAATTTAACAATAAATTGGGGTATATCATTTATGCCTGTTGAAAATTTGTTTTTTAATGAACTGATGATTTTCATGATTTCACTGGCGTTAGTATCGGAAGTGAATATAGAACGGGCCACGTGGGTATATTCGGAGGACATTGGTTTTGAGATATTGAAGTAGTTACTTTAGCTACTTCTGAGAAATAAGAATTAAACAAATTTGCGATATCAAGTGGATTTGATATGATTTTGCCATCGTTTGCTAGGGAAATGTTTTCTTCGCGATTTTCAGGTGACGTGTAATTTTTAACAATATTCCACATGATTTTGGTCCGGTTGTTCGATCTTAGTATCTGCCTGTCATTTGCCATAACATTAACTGCATAGACTACTTTTCGGAGAATAGTCTTATATTTACGGAAATAATCACGGAATTCGGATGGTTGCATATGGAGTTTTGAAAGAAATTCTTATCCCTTGGGTGATCCATCTATTGTATTTCTTTGTGTTAATTAATTTGCGTTTTATTGGAAAGCTACAGTTGTAATGTTTTAGGAATGTTGAAATAAATACATTGAATTTGCCGTTAGTGTTTTGGCAATTGTAAACATCTTTCCAAGTTTCCTCACGCAATAATTTGTAAAGATGGATAAATTTGTGTCGTTAAACTGTCTAGAATACTTGTAAATGATTTTAAGTGGTTTCAGTTTTTCTTCATTGTCAACACTTGAGCATGGTGATCGCTGTGTCCGGCGCAAAACACTTCAGAGAAATGCGAGAGTTCATTGTAGTCAACAATCTGACCTATCAATTTTTGAGATGAACTGGAGAGGCTAATGGGGTCGTTTATCGCAGTTACAGGTTGAAGGAGTCGATAAGATTCTTTAATCGATCTATGGGTGAATTTGCGTAATCGGAAGCGCTCAGGAAATCTATATTGAAATTACAACTTATACGATAGATTTTTTGGATTTACGTGTAATGCGTTTTAAAATAATCTCAAAATTCCTAAAAAGTACGTCAAGATCTGATTGAGGAGGTCTATAAATACATAAAACAATAATACCTATGCAGAAAACGCTATCAACGCAGAAGTTCTCGTAATCTGACAATTGAGAAGATAAAATATCATTACGAACGTAGATACACGTATCTCCGTCGGAATTTTTCCTTTAAAATTTTGTCTACAGTAAGAACTTGCTAAATAATAATTACAAATATAAGTATCACTGATGTTGTTAGTTGAAAGCCAATGTTCTGTGAGACATACCAAATCGAATGGATTTTCGTATACAAGAATTTCAATGACTGTCAATTTGTTTGAAAGGGATGGGACATTACGATGAAATTTAATTATTTTATTTTCGCAAAAAATTTGTGATTCTCGAGAAATGGAATCGAAATTAGATTGTGGAGGGGTATATGAATTTAGTATAGTTTCTAATCCCGGATCAAGCCCGCACGCTGCACCCCAACGCGATTGTCACCTGAATAAATTAATTTTTTCTGTTGCAAAAAGCAGCAAATTCGAATGCAGATGAGTTCGCGCATGATTTTGCAAAACGATTTAGAGAGGTTAAACTGTTGTTCAAGACATCAAACCTTCAAAATGTTTACGAATTTTGTACATTATGAATTTTGTACGGAAGGCATTGTTTATGAATTTTGTACTTTAATGAAGAGATTTGATTTGAATAAAGGTGTTCACCCACATAAGAATGGAAGAGGATCTTCAAATGAAATTGTGAAATGATCTTCAGTTCGTTCTATGATCAAGTCAGAAATAAATTAACAAATCCAATACTAAACTTATCGATTTATGCATTATGCATCTTTTTGATAATTTTATGTACGATACTTTCATTATAAAAAATGTTAGAATTCAACGCTTCATATTCTCTCATTTAGCTCTTAGTTTCTAGTAATCGCAAGGACAGTAATAATTGGTTCAATGGGGATGGTGATGAGAAGAAACTTGAGTTGGAAAGGGGAGACGCGAAAGTGTAATGAAACGTATAAAGGGGACGAGAAGAGAGGAAACTAGTAGATTTCGTGTCTCTGAGTATTGAGGTCAGATACGCTGACAGTTACCCACTGGAAGTTCGAAAAGTGCTGGTATTCTTTGCCTTCCGCAATGTTAGCTTCCAACAAGCAACCCAGGATATTGCTTCCAAGCGTCAGCCGTCCGCTGAGAATTGTTTATAGAGGTACTAGTGCCAAATTCCCTTGTTTACGAAGCAGAGTATTCATAGTCATTACGAAGTAAAAAAATATAATAATTGTCGGTATCAAGACTGTCAATTTTACGTACAAATTTAGTTCATTTGAATGAAAAATATTTTGAAAAGTTTATCACTGAAAAATATTTTTTTCACTGAAAAATATTATCATGTACAAAATAATTAGTGGTAAAATAATAGTAGTGACTTCATGACCTATCAATGTCACCATGACACCGCTCAGTAATAATTTACTTTTATTTGATTTCGAAATGTTTCCAGTGAATATTTATCCAAATTTGTTGGGTTTGTCGCTCTGAATGTGTCTGAATGTTTTGTTCCTAACTGATTTTAGTTTTATCCTTACGTGATTCCTTTGAAAAAAATGAATAATTCGTCCCTAAAACTGTGTAAATTCTTCAATTTTTCATAATCGAACCATACAACTCATTCTCTCAAAAAACCAGAAAGCATAAAACACAGTAAATACCAACATTACATTACATTACACATGAATGGTCCGAACGTGCAGCTAGTGAAGTATGACCAAGTAAATGTTTTTCCACATCTTTCAACTCTGATGTCTAACTTTATTCGTGATGTATTACAAGTTTGAATGTTTATACTTCTAATTGTTTATGTGCCTATCTACCAAAGTAAAGAAAATTAACTACTTTAATTCTATGTCGAATATCAGTCAATCTTGTTTTTGTTCGTCAAACATTAGGAAGTAAAATAACATTGTTCATCTTAAATGCTTTTAACAAAACGAACCAAACCAGAAAACTACGTGCCGTTAAACCAGAAAATATCTTTCATATACATTTGGAGACCGTTGTCCACCACGAAAATTTCAATCCACTCTCGATTTGTTTTGTGGTAGATTGTAGAGGTATAGTATTTATTCTTTACGCTAAAAATAACTACAATATTTAAACTTTAAATTTAGTAAAGAATTAGTGGTATAGTAAAGAATGAATCAATAATTATATATTGTCAAACTATCTCCACTAATTGATCCGGAGTCAAAGTCGCCAGAATCAGTTGATATCAATGTCAAACTGTCCCAAAAAAGACCCCGGAGGTGTCCAAGGGGTTCACGGAGGAAGAGCTCTGCAATTACTAGGTCTCGGCACTAAGGGGAGGACATGTGACCAGCATCCCGGTCCGGAAGGTCAGGCGAATACTCATGGATATTTCTTAGGGGAGAGCTCCGCGACTTTTGGAAGAAAATGCTGACATCACTCTCGGACCGATTAAACCCTTGGGATAGACACATTATTTTTTTAGTAGGTTGTGTAGTCCAGGGAATCATCCTAGGCGTTGACCAGGTCGTAGTTTGCCCCGTCTAGAGTTCTTCAGTACATCTCACCCAGCCGTCCTTGTAAATGAAAACCCTTCAATACCCTGAAACAAACAAAACATGTTATTGAAGAAATCACTGTAGAATATTGGTACTTTGGTACCGAAATATTAGCTACATTACAAAAATACCATTAAATTAGTACTAAGTAGATTCCCAGTGAACATATTGCAAACGGTCTTCCTTCATTTACCTGGTTTTCTTGAAAAATTAATGAGCACGCATAGCGGTTTCTTGTAGACTAGCTTCTTTCTTTGTTCAAGGTCCATGTTTTGCTGTTTGATTCACAATTGTATTATGAGCTACGGTGATACATATTTATCTATTTGTGTTAATATATACGGTGATAAGTTATCTATTTGTATGAAGGATTTTTTATTGTTGCTGAACGAAATAATATATCAGTTTGAAGATCCTGGTATTTTTCAAACAAGATGTGTTTATATAATGTATTAATGTTATTTTAAATATAAAAATTAAATATAACAAACAATATTGTTGTCAATAGAATACCTGGTTATCTTTTAGACCAGCTTTCCTTGATAATCCTTAATATGATAAACATTTTCAATACATTGCAGTGGGGATTCAAGAAAGATTATTTTGGCATGGAATTGAAAAACTCAGTCAGATTTAGTATAGTTATCAATCAGCAAATGTATCATTGATCAGTAATATAAAAAGTTATAGGTATCAACATAATCAGGAAAATGTTCATTTGTTCATATAACAATTAATATGAACCAATAATTAAATATGTTTAATCTTTATTGAAATACTAATAATAAAATTCAACTGTTTCAGGTCCTCCTGGTCCACCTGGAAAACGTGGAAAACGAGGGAAAAAAGGAGATACTGGGGATCCAGGCACTGTGGTAAATTTTTACTATATATCTACACCACAGAAAATACATTTGTGTGTAGGAAACATAACTTCATGAAAACTTCGCTTGTGTTTATTTTATTGTAACACAATTTTGGTAGTAAATTATAGAATTTGATTGAGCAGTCACCTATAAAAGTGTACACAGAACTCCCTTCTATTTTCAAATGTAAACTCTATCATTTTGATTTCTTCCTAGAATAACATTGGTAAGACCTTGTCGTCTCAGCATATGCTGTGTAATTATAACTTCGCAATACTCTGATATATACTAATAAATTATTGTTTATTATTAATGAGTACTAAATCAAGGTAGTCTATGTACCGTATTTATTCGATTGTACCTGAAATACAAAACCATGTAAATTCCAATTAAACAATGTTCCTCCGAAAGAAAAAAATACGACTAATTGGTAGCATAAACAAACTAGCGACACTCGTAGAAATACTCTAAAATGCATCAACAATTCATGTACATATTTGGTTGGAAAATGTCAATTATAGTATTCTTTACAGGTCAGCAAAATAAGATACAAAAAAGGGTACATTGGAATAAATTGGGACAAAACAGGAAATCGTCTTAATACCCTCATTTGGTCCCAAATACATAGAATCTGAGTTTGCACCACCTCAGGAGGTGTGTATAACTTTTGGCAGCCAAAAAACCACGAAATGTTTGCTCTTCTTCAGTTTTTTGCTTATATCTCGGAAACTAAGCATCGCACAGAAAATTATTTTCTATCAAAACTTAAGGAGCATTAAATTCTGCGCCAAATTGATACCTCAAACATTAAATTTAATTCAGAAGTTTGCCCGCAATGGCCGATCAAAAAACACCCATCTTTAGCAACTTTGCGGGAAATTTTGTAAGAGTCATTTTCAAACCTCTCAAACTTCGCAATGAGCGCTCCAGTAAAAAAAAGACTTTAACAAAGAGAGTTGTAGAGCATTATATACTGAATTCAAAAACCGCCAAGTTTCCAAAATTCGCTCAATTTTAAGAGTTTTCTGGAGGCCTATAAAGCATTTAAAAGGCCTATTGCACTTTTAAAGCAAACGTTGGCGTTTTGGGATTGTTGGTTCGTCGATTTTTTATGTAGCTTCAACCGGGAACCGATTTCTTGCTTCTCTATATCACTCCAGACAAGGCGAACCCTCATTGGATAATGTACGCTACTCGCTGTTTGGTAAGTGCCTAACGAAGCTACAAATTAACTTGGCATCCTTTCCCCCTACAGATGAAGCAACTCATCACCATTCTCTACGCACATACTACCAAATCCAAAAATGGTATGGGCGAGACGTAAATTCTCTCGAATGGGGTTGGAGATCGTCAAGTCGTGTTCTGCTCCTTATCACCACCACCAAGGAGCGTGCTTCCCCCGTCCTTAACAAAATTCGTGCAAATGTGTTAAGGGATGTGTGGGGAAGTGCAGCTGCCGCAAACTCGGATTAAAATGTTCCACCATCTGTCAAAACTGCAAGGGTCAATCGTGCAAAAATACACCACTCGAGGAAGATATTTCTTACCCTCCACCTTCTCTGACACGGAAAACGATCCGGGCGTACTGGTGGTTCCTATTCATTGGCCAGAAAAATTCGACGAACCAACAACCTCAAAACGCCAACGTTTGCTTTAAAAGTGCACAGTACTATATTTTGCAATATATACTAATAACGTTCTATGTTAAAACATTCTAATATATGAAGTTATATTATTATGTATGTTTTGTGTAAAAATTGTTACATACCTATTAGTTTCACTTGAACTTCATTTTCTTTTAAAAAAATTGGTATTGAAGTAATACTACATAATATTGATTTCAGTTTTTTATACCTACTTCCTTAAAGAGTTTGGAAACAAATGATTTTGAATGAGATTTAAAGTAATTTGAACATAACACAAATGATTACTTAGTACAAAGTAATACCTGTTTTATTTATTTATTATTAGTATGTACTATACAATTGTACTTAGTGGGAAAGGGTCATGTTGAATGTAGAATTATTTGACAAATAGTAAAATTCTTGTTTAAGCTGAAGATTTAGAAAGCACTGCTAAACTTTAGAGAAGTGGCATGCTTCAAGAATTAAAGTCGCGTTCCTTGTAATACGTAGTGCAGGTAAATAAAATGTTCAATTGAATATATAGAAAGTAAGTGAACAAAATACAAAGAAATATTACATTTAGGTGCTATTTGGAATTAAATCAAAGTAATTGGGAATATCTACATCAAGAGTGAAGAAAGATGTGGTGAAGCGAAAATGTCATTAAACTCCTTTTTAGAATATAGACCTCCAGAAAACACTTAAAATTGAGCGAATTTTGGAAACTTGGCGGTTTTGAATTCAGTATATAATGCTCTACAACTCTCTTTGTTAAAGTCTTTTTTTTACTGGAGCGCTCATTGCGAAGTCTGAGAGGTTTGAAAATGACTCTTACAAAATTTCCCGCAAAGTTGCTAAAGATGGGTGTTTTTTGATCGGCCATTGCGGGCAAACTTCTGAATTAAATTTAATGTTTGAGGTATCAATTTGGCGCAGAATTTAATGCTCCTTAAGTTTTGATAGAAAATAATTTTCTGTGCGATGCTTAGTTTCCGAGATATAAGCAAAAAACTGAAGAAGAGCAAACATTTCGTTGTGTTTTGGCTCTTATTTCTCTCTTATTTGATCTCTTACTTGCGTCTCTGGTCAAGGTCATTTCTATGTTAGAGAACTAAAATACCAAATCCAAATCTTAAACTTAAAAGTCCTTCACAACCATAAGTTTTGAGCTTTTTAGTTCCATTGAAAAATTACGATATATCCGCCAAATCTTTGAATAAGTTACTCCTGATCATGCGATTTCGATTGGAAATGACAATTCCATGCAGGTTTATAATTCGCTATAGTTAGTTTATAAAATAAATTAATTGTTTGAATAAATTACTTTAAATGTTTGAAGTATTACCCCATTTGATTATAGAAGCTCATATTTACTTTGTATTTGCTTAATGAACTTGAAAAAAATAGCCAATTTGTATCCACCATTTTTAAGGTCTATTCCGGTTTCCGACAACCAAAAAGCTTCAATGAACATTTTTGTGAAAATATATTGTTTATTGAAATAGTAAATAATTTTGCATCCACCATTTGGAAGCGTCACATTTAAATGTCTGATTACGATGCAGAATAACTCTTCCATTGACATTTTCAAGCAAATCTATTGCGAGTCCGTCATTATGGATCCGCTATTGTGAATTTTAATAGGTACTTGGAAGCTAAGAGTTTTAAATTAAGTTCAAATAAAATACTTAAGAAAACTAAATGAATGATTCATTTTAACTTCAAGATTTTCAACAAAATAAGTGCGTTTTTATTCTCTTTTGATATGTGTATGTACATACATTTATATTAGTCTTAACCATGTCACATTCCCCAATAAAAAAATACAATCTAATTTGAAACTACTTATTGTTGTGGACGGAGCCAGTTTCTTATTCTCCGTATTCTGGAAAGTTTTCTTAGCTCCTTTAGTAGACATTTTGAAAGTTGTTCACGTAATTTTGAACAAATTAAAGTATGATTTATCTGTGATATTGCTCAATCAAAAGTGGATCAATTTTCTTCCATGAACAAGTCCCAAGACCAATCGAAACATTTACTTTTTCCGTTTTTCTTTTCTCAAAATGTTGTGTATGCGGTTCATCAATTTCCATGTAAGCACGCGAATGTTGCATTCATGGATCAATGACGCGTGAAAATATTTCCAACTTCCTGTAGAGGAAAGTGATATTTATTAATATTATATTGTTTTAAGAGACGACGAAATAAGTGGGGAAATAGTGTAATTATGGAGACAATTTTTTAAAACGTAAACAATTAAAAAGGCTGAAAAATGGGCTTTCAATTGATCAAATACAATATTTTATTATATTTTGTATAAAAAGTTAAATTTGGAATGCTGTATGTACCAAAAATATACATTTTTCCACGTATGAAGAGGTTGAGGCATGAAATGGATAAGTTTATCAATTATAGAAATAAAGAAAACGACTCCGTTGGATTTAATCTGTGGTGTACGCGGTGAAGCAGTTACGCATCGCCGAGCGGAGCCTTCCTCCTCCGTCGCCATCATCGACACCATACTAAAGATTTTAAAAAAGGGTCATCGAGGCCCGTAGGGGCAGTTGGAGAGAAGCTGTGACCAATGCTTCATGCCACGGGAAATAATGCTGCGAATGAAGGAGCTACGCAGTACGAATCATTATGAGACGGACCATTATGAGAAAATTTTTAGATTTACGAGATAAGTCCATTATGATGAAATTTATGAGACAGTCCATTATGAGAAAATTTTAAGGAAGTGTACTTATACCCTTTATACCTCAAGCCCTTCATATGAATGAAATAGAGAGATATATTTTGTAAACTCACAGTTGATTTGTGTTTTACAACATTTTCCTTTTGTCTATGAGCAAATTCATTTTAGTATGTACCACATCTCATATAATATCTTATAAACTCAAGATCTGGTAGATTGAAATCTTAGTACATATTCAAGCTTTCATATAAAAAGACATTCAAGCAGTTCATATTGTAGTCGATATATCGAAAGTGTTTCACACTAATTCTTGTTAAATACCAACAGATAATTTTGCACCCATGCATTAAATGAACAGCAGATTATTCATTAAAATATTTAAAAAATAATATAGTTCTGCCGGATAAATTTTAATAAATGATCCACAACACTTCCTTTAAACATCAAAACAAGTTGTTATTGTTTTGTACATAATTTTGTATTTGTTTTATTCTGAGTTTTTCCCATTTTTATTTTTTTGTATCTTATTTACTTTATTTGTTATTTTAACACAGTCTGAGTTCTATTTTTTTTTCTTTTTTTCAGGGTCCCATCGGTCCCCCAGGGAAGAATGGTTTTCCGGTATTTTATTTATTTTTCACCTTACATTAAACTCTTGTATCTGAACTCTAAGTTAATCATGAAATAAACTAATAATAAGAAAATGCTTCCAAATATTAGGTTGGATACTAAAAGAAATATTTACTCCATGAATGAATTTTTACACCTCCCATTCATCAAATGTTAGTAAATCAATTAACTCATTTTAATTAATAGACAAATATGAAGGAAAGAATGTAGTTTCATTGACTCAGACTTTTTAAAGCAAGGTTGATAATTCAGTTATCTTTTTAACTCAAGTTTTCATCATGAATTCAGCTTTTTGGTTAACAACAATGGGTGAATGATCACCACAATTTTTAACTGTTTTAATATACTTATTATGAGCTACAGTGTTATGTTAACTTTTCTGAGTATATTCACAACATAAATAAACAGAGTTGACATTTTTAACAAAAAATATTATGAATTTTTTGAAAAATGTTTCATATTCTTAACATGCAAAGAATGTGAATTTTACTTTTTTCTTTCTAAATTGAAACATATAATACTTTCTGGATAAAAAATATAAATATAGATTACATAACATTTTTTTCAAATATAAAACCTTACAAACTAGGTGGTCCATGGCATAGTGCCTAGCATGCTCACCTTCTACCTCTGGTGACACAGGTTCAAACCCTGTCTGATCCAGGTAGAATTTGTGTGATGGATGAAGCAGTGTTTGTGGCAGGTTTTCTCAGGGTACTCCAGGTATTCCACAATAACATTCATTCATCATCATTCACCCTCGTGTCATTCATTCATCACCTGCCTCGGGAAGATGTATCAGGAAGGGCATCCGGCACCCTTGTAAGTCCCCTATCAAAAAGAGCCATTACACCATCCACCATCTCGGACCCCTGCTAGACAAGGGAAAATAAGTGAAGGAAATTTAATAAAACCTTACAAACTGCTTTTATAAGTTTGTATATAAAATTTTAAAAATATTAGTGAGTGTTTTGTGTATCGAAACTATTTAGAATATTTGTCTATTGAAGTTTTGTGGGGACTTACAATAAAATATCTTCAATAAATTGTGTGCTTTTTTTCAGTATTTAAAGTGTTCATAATTTGTAATGCATGGATAATATTTGAATTAGAGGGTAAAAGTTAAACTTAAGTGCAGATTCTGATTGATTTTCAATATGGACTTCCCTTGAAGTTTCATAACCAGCCTCAGTATAGACATTGTCATTTTTTACTATACCTATCAGTAAGATTTTGGCCACTCAAGGAAATCACAGTGATAAAAAACTTTTATGTAGTATGCAAATTTCTACCCACACTAGACTACAAGGGTTACGCACCACCCCAGGGTACCAACAAGAAGCTTTAACAACAAATATTCCCGTGTCGTAAGAAATGATTAATCATGGTCAGTACAAAATACCAAGAATTCCAAACCTCGGCATGCATTTGTACAACTGCAAGAACATAAAAAATTACTTGATGGTTTGATGCTTTACCCCTGTTGTTAATCTAGTATTAAAAATAAGTTATGAGTAAAACTGTTTATAATAGAATTATGGAGTGAAGAGAACCTCAAATGGAAGAGTAGATACTAAAATAATTTATGAAATGGTAAGTACAAAAAATCTCCTAATATCATTCATGTTATCTTAACTGATCATTTCAATAACAACTAAAGTCATAATATACATGTGTTTAAACATCTAAAATTTTCTATTATTTTCTTTCAGGCGAGTAAAGGTGAGAAAGGAGAACGAGGAAGTATGGTTAGTATTTCAAAATATCATCATCGTCAAAGTTACGTTGAAATATTTTGTGTTAAATAAATCCTCTGTTTTATAAACTAAAACCATTTAAAATCATTTACAAGTTTTCAAGAGAGTTTAATGACACAAATCAATCCATATTTATAAATTATTTGCGTGAAGAAACATGACAAGATGTTTACAATTGCCAAACCACCGACGACGACAAATTCAGTGTATTTATCTCAATAATCCTAAAACATTACAACTCTAGCTTTCCCATAAAACGCAAGTTAATTAACACAAAGAAATACAATAAATGGATCACCCAAGGGATAAGAATTTCTTCAAAAAACTAACGCCGTTTATATTATCTTTCAAAACGCTATAACCAACCACCCGAATTCCATAATTATTTTCGTAAATATAAGACTATTCTTCGAAAAGTAGTCTATGCAGCTAAAGTAATGGAAAACGACAGGCATATACTAAAATCGAACAACCGGATGAAAGCCATGTGGAATATTGTTAACAATTACACGTCAACTTCTGAAAATCGCGAAGAAAATGTTTCTTTACTAAACGATGGCAAAATCGTATCAAATCCTCAGGACATCGCAAGTTTGTTTAATTCTTACTTCTCAGAAGTAGGTAAGATAACGAACTAAATATCTCCAAATCAATGTCATCCAATTATATCCACACACGTACCCAATTGTACGTTCACTTCCGAAAATAACGCCAGTGAAGTCATGAGAATCATCAGCTCATTAAAAAACAAATTTTCAACAGGCATAGATGATATACCCGAGTTTATTGTTAAATTTTCGTAAAATTTCCCACGCTTATTAAATCCACTCATAAATATATTTAATAGTTCTTTATCGATAGAGGTGTTTCCTAACATATTTAAGAGAGCTGAAGTGAAACCTTTACACAAGAAAGGAAACAAACTTAATATTGGAAATTACCGACCAATATCTCTACTACCCACTTTCTCAAAAATCCTAGAAAAATTGTTCTATAAGCGTCTTCTAGATTTTTTATCAAAATATAACATTCTCTCTGACGATCAACACGGTTTTAGGAAATCCTTTTCCACTACAAGCGCCATATTTTCGTTCTTAAACGATGTTACCACATCTCTTGACCGTGGAGAAAATCTTCGGGGTATTTTTCTTGACTTATCCAAAGCATTTGATGTCATCGATCACGGAATTCTCCTTTCCAAATTGCATTCTTTAGGCATTCGTGAACTTCCACATCAATGGATAACTTCTTATTTAAAAGATAGATATCAACAGGTCTAAATATCCTATACTAAAAATAAAATACTTCAGCGTTGTCTTTCAGAAACAAAGCCACTTACTTGCGGAGTACCCCAAGGATCAATTCTCGGTCCTATACTCTTTTTATTGTATGTGAACGACATGTCATCATCCACATCAGATTGCAAAATGGTTCTTTTTGCTGATGACAGTAACTTACTATGTAAACACGCCAACGCTCAAAAAGTTTTGTCTAACCTTTCGACCTGGTTCCATTAAAATCGTCTCATTGTAAACACTGACAAAACAGTGTCAATGCCATTTCACAATAGTATCACAAAATCTTTACCCGAGGTTTCTCTTTCTTTAAACGGAACACAATTAAAAACTGATACCAATACAAAATTCTTAGGACTCCATATTCAAGACAACCTCAAATGGAATTGTCACATTGACAATCTTAATTCCCAATTAAGCAAATTGTGTTACGCATTCCGAATCTTAGTTAACGCAGTTAGTCCACGTATTTCCCGTTGCGTATATTTTGCAAACGTGTACTCCCATTTACGTTACTGCATTACCTTCTGGGGTAATTCCGGTCAGAGTATTCAAACTTTCAGAATTTAGAAGAGGATAGTTCGGATAATTTGCAAATCTCCCCCCGAAACTCTTGTAAAGCATTTATTCAAGGAATTAAATATCTTAACACTTCCCTGCATTTATATTTATGAAATGGTCGTATTTGTTTAGACCGAATGACAGAAGTGCCACCCTTGCTTCATATGAAACAGTCTCGTTCACGAACACAATACTCGCAATAGTAATAATATTCATCGCCCTAGAGTGTCAACCACTCTTTGCTAAAAAGAACCGTATCATTCAGGAATTGTTCTATATAATTCCCTGCCAAGAATGTAAAAGATATTATGAAATTGAATCTCTTCAAATCCGCGGTTAAAAACTACCTCCTGCACCAGTGCTTCTACAATGTAAAAGAATTTATTGATTTTAATAAAAGTTAAATCCGTCTTGTACTTTATCACGCCATTGCTGTAATACTTTTTAAATAACTTATAACAATTTCAAAAACTATTTTCTTGCATGATTGTGTTGTCTTACGGCTCATATTAATTTAGTTTTATGTGTACTCAACTTTGGCATGGTTGTGTACATTAATTCTGTAGCCCCATCCTGGCCCGGGTTTTGCTCTTGTTTTCCTTCAGGTAGAGGAAGATTTCTTATACAGGTTCTCTAGGCTTTGTCTAGGGGTGTGTTTATTGTAACAATAAATTGTGAATTTAGTGTTATTTCAATTCTTATGATTTTTAAACACTATACTCAGAATAATCTATAGTTTGATAATAATTTGTACATGTAAATTTCTTGTGTTACATTACAAATCATATTGACATTCTATTAGTATTATAACTCGCAGCAACTTTTCATCTTTTCTAAGAAGTTTTGCTGAAATTTTTGAATCTGCCTCTGCCTTAGGGCCCTTGATCGGAATTGATGGGATGGTCCCTTGCTTGCTTCTGGAGAATAAATTAGCTCATTGTCCTCCACGTGGTCATATGCAGTTTCTACTGCTTTTTTGACAATAAATTTATTATTATTATATTTATTTATGGAATAGTTTTTGTCTGCATGGTAAATTTATTAGAAAACATATTAGTGATACTTTTTGGCATGCTAGCATTTCATAATTGTTTGCATTCACTTGCTAATGCAATGATTATAAAAATCTTACTAATGCTTTTGTTGCTTGCTATGTGAGAGACAGGTAAATTAGAAAATTAATTCTTTTGTTTCAGGGTCAGAAAGGCGTTCGGGGATACCCGGGCTTTCCGGTTGGTCATGAATATTTTTGCACAATGTAGTGATTATTGATACTACATTCGGGGTGGTGTACTAACCAAATTAACAAACTAACATTTTGGTGGAGGATTACTTTCTATTGAAAAGAGAAGAATTTGACAACTGAATCCAAACTAAACTCTTGGCTGGACACAAAATGGTGGAATTCACCTTTGAACTAAAACTTTGTTAATGATCATGCAATGTGATATATGTGAATAATTTTAGATTTTTAAATCTCTTAAACAATGCCAACAATTGCATTAATTTTTAATTGAACATTTTTAATGAAAATGTTCATTGTGGATGATGCAATTCTGCCATAAAAATATTTAAGCAAACAATTAGTTTTGAACAAAAATATGAAAGGTTACTTTTGCTATGATTTTATACTCTTCTGAAAATCTGCGAGGAAAAGTTTAGAAAAATGAGAGGACAAAACAGAAAATTAACCATGAGTGTACATAACTACATTATTTTCATTGGTCATTTGTTGAAATATTTTAGATATTCCTTGAAATTCAACAAAATAAATTTTCACCATTGCAAGGAAGAAAAGTGAACTAATATTTTTTTTTTAATTAAAAATAATCAAGCTATTGGTTTCAGAATTATTTGTATACTACAGAAATCTAGAAACCTACCCATCAAAACAAAATTAAGCTAATTTTATAAGAAGTGATGGTTTGCTGAATTAAAAAAAACTGCTGAAAATATATGCAAATTGATAAAGTGTAGAAAATTGAAATGGAAAGAATTTTCTAAGAAAAGGACAAAATGTGTTGAAAGAGAATCTTCAATGTTACCGAGGGATAGGAAATGAAAAGTACATGCAATAAAATGGAAAAATGAACCTAGAGAGCTAGAAGTGCAAGGAGAAATCTCACTAAGAAATGGGTATTGTTGGATATATTTTTTATCGACACTAACAAGATGCATCTAAGTAAGAATAAAGTTCATCAATTATGAGCAGCTATTCTTAAAGATATAAGAAGAAATAAATCAACAATGAATTATAATTTTCTCAAACCATAAGTTTATTGCTTTAGGAATCAAACAATCAACTGCCTACAAAGTGAAACCTTTTAAAAACTTTTTAAAAAAGAGGGAAGAAGAAGAAGAAGAAGAAACTTGATTTAAGAAAGCTACATTTTCTGTTAGAAAGTAAAATTTTTAAATTTTAATGTTAATAAGTTTTTTATCAACTTGCAACAATAATCTTGGAAATGGTTCTTTGTTTGTTCAATGTATAATCACAAAATACATATGAATAAAAGAATAAATAATTGATTAGTAATCAACTGAGATTTCATACATAAAAGACCCCAAGCCTTCTTTGAGAGACACAACATTTTTATCAATATGAAAATATGGATTTAGTTTAAAACATTCTATCTTTTCTAACTAAGTGCCTTTTTATGATGTGATAAAAATGTGTTTTGAAAATAATCTGTTCTGATTATGTTTTGGTTAAAAAGTCTCAAATTACCCCTCACATAACAAAAAAAATTATATTTTATTTTTGAACTTATTATTGTTAATATGTTAATATAATGACTAATATATTTCTTCCCATTCCTTATTAAATCTCCCTACATCAGGATGACTGAGTTTTGCTCGGATAATAATGATGTAAAGGCAATGCAAAATAAATACATGGTTGTTAACCCTCAAACACATGCGCTGGGGTGGAATCCATCCCACAGCTATGTTTTTTGTTTGTTTTATTCTGTTCGTCGTTTAACTCTGTGTACCTCTCTACCTCCTTCCCCAACTCAGTATATCGAGCTTTAATCAGTTATCGCATGTTTATTCTATCTTCAAAGTGCCATTGTTTACTGTGTGGGGTGTGATTCACCCAACGCGTGTGTCCTTGCTACAAAATATTTCCAGCTGCCTCTTCGCTCTGAGGTGCTGCTCCTTCAAGGGAGAGTCACTTTCTAGACGTCCACCATCACCTCATGGTCAGTTACCCTATCACCCTGAGTTTTGGGGGTGGGGGTAGGGTCGCTGAGGGATAACTCTTGTTGAAAAGAAGGAGAAGCAGTACTACTCTCATGCAGTCACACCTTGAGAGCATAAAGAATTTCGTTATCAGAGCAAGACTATCATTCACATACTTTTTGACGTTTCTATTTTATTGTGTTCAGTATTCTTACAAAGTCAGTGTTTTGAACTTGGTTGCTTGATTTTTGAAGCTGGTAAGTGTGAGTGTTTGATAAAATGGATAGATTTACTAAAGAGCAGGAGAGAATAAGAAACATATCCGATAGTGATCAAAGTTTATGTTCAAAGGTTCAAAGGTACTAAATTAGGTCTGGGTGGAAATGGTGTACAATCATAGAAGTGAATGGGGGGTGTAGTGGTTAACACCCTGTGATCAAAGTAGGAGTCCTAAGTTCGATTCCTGGCTCATCGCCATTTTCACCTGACCGAAAGTTATCACAAAATTATTTGAATAAAATTTAATGAGAAATTTCACTTTACTACAATTCTGCATGTATGCAACAAGACTTGAACATTTTAAAGCATGTTTTACATTGTTTTTCCTCACTTTTATAGAACAAAAAATGGTACATTTTGGGTGCAATTTACATTAATTTTATTTAAATAAAAATTACTTTTTAAAACTAATTATTTGTTTTATTCTTCCTCTAGCAAAAATGTTTTAAACAATTCAGAAAAGTACAGTGGATAAAAATATATAGTCGTTTTTCTTCATATGTAGCAACAAGTTTCAAAAAAACATACTGTTCATAGATTTAATATTTCTGTTTATAAGATGATTTCCAACATGTAAATAATAATTAAACTGCATTACCAAGATTTTCTCTTTGTAATACAAAATTATGAAGTGAAAATTTAAAAAATTCCTTCATTAAAACAATATTTACTTTGGGTTTGAATCCACACTGTGCATGTGCTTCAGTTCCAGTTTTTGGAGGGGTGCTTGAAGGTTAATTAATCCTACAAAATGTTAAAAATAGTATTATCACACTAAACTTCATGTTAACAAGAATGAATGCCAAAAATTAATTTTCCCCATCGGGGCAAACTATTGAAGGTATAGTTACTTGGTTAGTGAGTTGTGCACTACTCTAATCCTTCTCTTTCATTTGAAGTCCTTTTTAGATATTCACACATATTTTTTATTATGAAACAAAGTAACAAAATGATCCTACTTGGAAATCAGACTATGTAAATATCACTTTTTCATACCAAAATCCTTCTAGTCTGTAAATGTTATCAAAATCATTTCATCTCTTCTACATAAAAAATCCAAGTGTATACAAATATCTATTATATGTGTATGATATAAAATAATAAAATATATTTAACAACTTTCAGTTGGAGGTAAATGCTACAATTATAGTATATAAAATTAAATACGAGTTCAATAATATAAGATAATACAGAGTGAAGTGAAATCAATGTAATATTTGGAAGCAATATATCAAAAACTGAAAGTATAATTCATGTAATCCATCTTTATATTATAATTCTTCGGAACTAATAGCTAATATAAAAACATATTTAAAAAATTTATTTGTACTTCATTTCTGGGGCATTTAATAATAACTTATTTACATTTCTTATTACATTTTTTTATTATTTCTTATTTTTCACTTATTTTCTCTATGTATTAAATCAACTTTTATAGCCATATTGACAATTAAATATTATTATTAAATAAATAACTATGTGACCACAAGTAAAATAGTTGAAGAAGACATTATTTAAAAAATTAAAACTAGAATGTAAAACCAGTAGAAAAAAGTCTTTGTCTGATTATTCAGTGCATGGTATATTCTAATCTACAATACTGAATATGTCTTCATACAAATTTTTCCCTTACAGTGATTTTGTATCTCTAATAGCATGATTTTTTATTATATATATTATAAGTAATTTCATGTATTTTGCTGAAGCATGCAACATTCTGGTTATTTGTCATTAGGATCACCAAAGCATATGGAATATGAACTGATACATAAGATTATAATTATATGACAAATAAAATCAGTCTCTAAACAGTGTTCACTGATGCCAAATGCTGATAAGGGTTCACACATAACTAGTAAAAATAATGAGAATAAAAGGTAAAAAAACAGGACAGATAAGATCACTTTTTTACTGCCTCTTGTAATTAAAACGTAAAATTAAAAGTTAACAAACTAGTGTTTTATCAATAAAACAATTCCTCAATAATAAGAAATAAAATTTGTGATAGAAATAACAAATAATAAAGCTACAACCTTATTTCACTTCCTTATGTATAACATAAAGAATTATAATAATATTTATTACACTTTTCACCATTCTTGAAGACAATTATAATTGTTATTCACAAAATTCGTATTGGTCCTAAATTAAATTTGAAGGAGTAAAATTTTCATTCCTCATTTTTACAGGGACCAATTGGTTTGGATGGACCTAAAGGAGATCCGGTGAGTAATTGGACAAAATATTATAACTATAAAATTTTTATAAAGTTTTTAAAAATGTACATTAATTTGAAGAATTTGCATTGACATCAAATACATCCAAATTTTTTCCATTAATATATTGATGAAGATGATAATGAAATAATTGTGCCTTGGGTGCAGAAGTGATAAATTCATCACTGTCTTAGGGCCTTGTTAGGAATTGATGGAGTAGCTTCTGGAAGGACTCCACATGGTCATAGTCAGTTTGTAACTGCTTTTTTGACTATAAATGCGTATGAATTTGTTCAATTTATAAAAAGTCTGTGTACAGATTGCTTCTCAAGCAGAATTAAAATTATTGCAATATAATTACATTGGAACCATGGTTGTTAACTTCAAGTTCAAGAAGATCTAGAAAACTAATATTATTGTTGATATTTAAATAAAATCATTAGTAAGTTATTGAGAAGCATTTTTGATTCGTTGATAAAAATTTTTACAGTCAAGAAATAAGTTTATGATGAACTCTTAAATTAAAGAAAGTTAACTTTTTGGTCACCACCATAATGTTACAAGTAAACATGTTAATATAGATGTGGTTATAACTTTATGTGGTGAGTGGGAGCTCATATCACACAAGGTTATTTAACAGCACAACATCATCTACATTGCTGGAAAGTGCTAGGGTTCAAAATCATAACACTCCATAGACTCCCTCTTCTAAGAAAAAAGCTAGTGGAAAGAGTGCAGTGTTTCCTCGGTACTGCCAAAATTGATTCATCTTAGGTTACTTTTTTTGTGATTCCACCCTCAACAGCTTTCTCTGGTGTTTCAGTGTTGTCTCATTTCTTGTGATGCAAAGCTAATTGACAGGTTTACCAATTCATTTCATTTTTTTGGTAACGTATACAAAAATTCCACAATGTATTATCACAATAGGAGGTAATAACTTTGTATGATATATGAAGGTCAATAGGCTTGTTTACTCCGAAAACAAGTAGGGATGGTCCTATCAATTTTGATCAAAGTGTCCAAAAGAAAAAGTATTGAGATATACCTTGGACCTGGGCTGGACTATAAAGATAATGAACACATTTGTTCCGAGATGAAATAGGATTGATGAGATGATACCAAGATGCATTCTGAATTCTAGTCAATGTTGTAAGTCCATATGATTCCCACTGCATATATTTAGTGAATGTTTATTCACACTTTACTGTACTGCATTATCTTATGCAACAATTCAGAGCATCCAAACTTTCAAAATACAAAAAAGATAGTTCAAATAATATGTAAATCTCACCTCCAAAAGCTTGTACTTGTGGGTAAATTAGTTCATAACACCTCCACATGGTTATAAGCATTTTTAAGTGCATTTTTGATTATTTTTTTAAAAAATTTTAATTCAGCATTATATAGTTAAAAAACTTGAATCTAATTCTAATACATGAAAATGCTCCCAATTTGGTGTTTGTTTATAAAACAGCACTTCCATCACATTAAAGAAAAATTCTAGTGTATGAATGTAATCTGCAAATCCAAAATAATTAAAATGCTGTACTTATTACAACAACAAAAAATATGTAGTACGTGAAATAAACCTAAATGTGGCACTAGTTAACAATACTAATACATTAACAAACCTAATGTACCAGACAATACGTTCTTAATTAGACACAATCATAAAATATTATAAGAAAATTCAATATGAGAAGATCTATTATTCCCTTTTCCCCCTTATTTCCTTTAAATGTTGACCAATAATATAATCAAAATGTTATCTTACATGCAAGATAATATTGTCATGAAAGCAAGATTAATTCTCTCACATCACTAGATTATATATCTCATATCAGAAGTTTTAGTCATTTTTCGTTAGTTATCATAAAAGTTCAACAAAAATCATTTTTGCAGGGCAGACCAGGGGACAAAGGGCAGAAAGGTGAATTGGGAAGTCCTGGATTTGATGTTTTTTCAGCAGTCAAGGTAAATGAATATTTTCTCTGAGAATATGTATTACTTTATGTTATTTGTAGTCCTTTAAGTTATTTAAGTCCAAAGTTATTTAATTTTTTTGAACATTTTTTATAAAAAATTTATATTATAAAAATCTTCATCTGGATTGATATTTATGTAAAGAAGTAGATTTGCTGTAGTCTTTATAATATTCTACATAAATATCAAAATAACTAGTGATCAGTATTTCAAATGGGACCATTTGAAATGTAACTACAAATCTAGAAATAAATTTTAAAAAAGTATCAGTAATTTCCTTACACTAAATATGATTCAATACTGTCACTGGAATGAATAATCATGAATGTGAACTTCCTGAGGTGAGATTATAAAAGCATAACAACTCAATATGAGGCCCTTCACAAGTTTTTTGACTGGGACCTTTGATGCTTGTTATTTTATTACAGACACCTTTAGTAACCAATATAATATTATATAAAACTGGGAAAAGCTATTCCCTTCTGTGTATGCTGGTATATATAACCAATATAAAATTTATTTATTTTTTAATTTTTATCTAAGTCTAAATTTGGGGCCAAAGAATTGTTTTATTGATCAGTTTATTGACAGTATTACTAAATTGTGTAACCCTTCTTACTCTATAGAATTGCTTAATTTGAGAATGTTCATTTGACAATAGTGTTAGAGAAGGAGTGTCAAAAATAATAAAATGCCTCAATGAGCTTGACGATAAATTTCATTTAATCGATAAATCTGTGAGTAACTTTTTAAAGGTCAATTCCATTACAGCCTTTCAAAACATTCACAGAAATGAAGATTTACTTTAATTGAAACTTATTGGTTTTGAGAATAACAAATGCAAGAAAACTCAAATTGAGATTAAGTATGATAAAAATGTTCTTGAAAGAACTGATCCCATCATGTTTTCTGATGAATTTATTAAAAAATAAAGATGAATTCTATCACAGGTGAGGTTTGGGGCCTCCTCAGGCCTGGGTCCTTATCATTGTGCCACACATAGGAAATGATATAAATCTTAAATCAAGATGTTGTTTCTTTTATCTAAATAAACCATAAATTTCAAAAATTAGTTAAAGAGACAATTCAGATAGTTTTATATCTGTGCTCTTTAACTTGAGAGAATTCAGTTTATCATTATTTTAAAAATGTATTCATATATTTCAAATTCTGTAACCAGATTGACGTTTATTTACAGGGTTTAAAACGATCAGTAACTACCCTAAGAGGGGGTACATTAGGCTATGCAGAAATAGTTGCAGTCAAGGTGAGAACAGTGTGTATTTGTTGATGCTGACTTGGTAGTTTTTCAGCACTATTTGTGTATTGGCAAACTTTTGGCATTAAACACTGACTGCACTATTTACTAATTTGGTTTTATTGAGTTTATTAATTTTGTTTGTATTATTAGCTCACTATGCTTACTTAACAGCTAACCCAAGGGTATATTTTCATGAATTAAGAATGAGTTTCAACTTGATACATTAAGTTAGTTTCTGAATTGCAACTTGGTCTTATAAAGTTTATTGTTTTGCTGTCAGATAATAATAGTGGACAAATAAAATTTAAAAAAATTAAACCACTGTTCATTTTCAACTATAATATTTTTCAATAAATGAATTTAATGCTAAATTGACATCTTGGTTGTTATGATTATAATCATTAGTAATAAGAAGTCTTGTGTGACCAATATTTTAAATAAATAATGAAAAACGTAGAATTTTTTTTTTCTAAATGAATGCTTAATTCATGAATTACTTCTTTTACATGTATGCAGTATGGTAGATTTGTTTTTAAAGCTTTTTACTTATTAGAAGAGTAATATTTAGTTTTCTTTCTTTCTAATGGGTGATATTGACTTATATAGAAGAGAGGGTGTTTGTTAATTTAAATATGTTAAAACTATTTTTATTTAAATTACAAATGTGTAATGAGACTGTTTATCACCAATGACACTCTTTGGACAACTTTCCAACCCAAATATTTAAATTATTGATGAAAGTATTGATCTCTCAGAAGATAAACAAGCAATTCATCATTGTCAATGTTTGGTAAATATTTTTAAATCTAAATTATAAAACAAAGTGTTTTTGAATCAAGGATGTATAAAAGGAACTTTCTCCTTGCTTTCAGGGGTGCAATTTTTTCTTGAATTAACTAAGAAGTAATTTTATCCTGACAGTTTGTAGTAAAGTTTGTTTGCTCTTGTTAAGATAATTTAAATAGCAGCTCTGTTAAGGACTTTAAGAAACTAAAAAAACAAATTATTTTAATTGCTTTTATTGTATAATAACCAATACAGTAGAACTCTCTGCTAAGCCAAAGTAATTGGGACCACTTCCAGTTTGAATTAACAAAAATTTGATTAACCAAAATAATAAATGTCTTGCAAAAGGAATTGAATTTTATGTAATATTTATGAGTATTTGTGTACATTTATGTAATATTAAATGTAATTTTATGTGACCAATTTATTCAGAAGCAACAAAAGACACCACAATTCCATCATTTCTTTGAGTAATATATTTCCTAGTGTAGAAAGTTACTCTTTTCATTTTCTCCTCTCTCCTCTCCAGATATCACATTACAAATTTGAGTGCTTAAGAGTAGATATATTTTCTTTTGCTTTGACCAATCTCAACCTATGGGATTTTTCTTGTGTCACTCAAAGTACTATAATTGGGAGGGGGGAAAATTATTAAAATCCATGATTATATTATTTATGCTTACGCAGATGAAAACTATAGTTCTCAGATTAGTTTCCCTTTACAATAAAGCAAATCTAAAAAAATTTCTTCATCCTAGATAATATTTGAATCTATGCATTAATCAGTTAATTAAAAAGTTTCTATAGATTTACATGTGATCTGAGAATTGTTTTATGAGTTTCTTATAAAACATGTGAGTGTATACTAATATGAATGCTGAAAGAATTTTAGTTTATTATTTCCATAAATATTTATTTCATTTGCAATTTACAAATTTTCAAAAATGAATAAAGGTCTGTGTTTTTAGGCTAGTGGTGTTCAAACCAACAGGGTCCTTCTGTATATGTCATTTCTGGAAAATCTGTTAATGACTTTATTTTAACAAATCTAACATTACCCTCCTTTCTGTTTTTCTCACTCTCCATGCCAATAGTAACATTCTTATAACTCACCTACAGTTAAACATACTTTTAGGGTCTCCAAGAACTGGGACATAACATATCAGCTCAACAGATTATTACTTTAAAAGTAAGTGTTCCTTTATTCAACTTATGGATGCAATGAATTACACATAATCAGGAATATGTGTTCCAAAACTTAGATAATTTCTTCGATACTAAATATTTGACACTGTTCCTTTAATCTCATGAATCAAAATTTAATAATATCGTGATAAAATTCTTTGATGTTTTTGGATTGCTTGAAGTTAAAAATTTAACTTGAATATATCTTTTATCTTTAGTATTTTTTATATTTTGCATGTAATGAATTCGCATGAGGCATGATGATGCTAACTGCTATAAGTGCTAAATGTTCTAAAGAACAAGAGTAGAAGTACCAATGTTTAAGTTTCCATAATTTGGTTAAGCATGAAAGAGCTTTAAATGATAAATTATTTTTATTTGTAGCATCTTATTCAGGAAGAAAACTAATTTATCCTTAAAATTAATGGCAAAATAATTTCTAATATCTAAATTCATGAAAATAAATTAATATCAGACTTTATAACTCTCCTCTTTCCAAAAAAAAATATTTCATTTGACTAGCATAATTTTAAAAAAGCAAAAAACATATTTCAACATTAAGATAAAAATTCTGAGAAATTGAATCTCTTTATCTCATAAACAAATTCTATTATTTAATTGAAATGTTAGGGTGAACCTGGAGAACCAGGACCTCCAGGTCCTCCAGGACCTCAGGGCCCAGAAGGATTACCTGGCCATGATGGGCGTCAAGGAATTCCAGGAGAACCAGGACCCCCTGGGGAAAGAGGACCTCAGGGACCCATTGGACCAATAGGTCCAGTAGGAATTCCAGGACTAGCAGGACCAAAGGTGAGGATAATTTCCACTATTGTAAACAATGAAACAACCACAGAAAATAACATTCAACACTTACATAAATTTTCCTCTTCTAGAAACAAGCAACAAAGTTAAAATGGTTAACATTCAGATATAGTATTTCTGGTAACTTTGTTATTCCACAATTTATTGTCACATTACCTTCAAGGTATTCATTTATTTATAAAGGAAAAAATTCATACAGTTCCTCCACAGCTTATTTGTGATGTTATTTTGTGTTCATGAATGACTTTATAGGGTGAGAGAGGAGGGTTTGGAATGATGGGGCCACCAGGACAGCGAGGATATCCCGGATCTCAAGTGAGAAATTGTCTGAACATTAATCATTAAATTAATACTGGAAATTTGATTCTCATTCTTTGAAGCATTACTTAACATGGTGAAAAGTAATTTATTTACAAAAGACTCATTCCAGTAGAACTAACAACTGTTGTTTTCTTCCTCTTCCATTTTATCTTATTTTCAAGTACTTGACTTTTCAGCCCCTCACAAGCATGAACATATTGGTATACTTTGGTGTATTTGTTGTAGGTGACTTAATTGACTAAAAGGAATCTATATATTCCTCTTACCAGAAGCGTAGCCAGGGGGGTTGCAAGGGGAGTGC
Organism: Laupala kohalensis; assembly: GCA_002313205.1. NCBI lineage: Eukaryota > Metazoa > Arthropoda > Insecta > Orthoptera > Trigonidiidae > Laupala > Laupala kohalensis. The sequence continues at coordinate 1,196,731 of NNCF01127740.1, read as the reverse complement.
TGACTCCCCCAAACAAATTTTCATGATATTGGCTCCTTTTTCATGTGAAAAGAAATATGAAAAAAAGTACATCTAAAATAATGAATATACTGATGGTTTCGAATATAATCGTGTATTAACATTATTTATGTCTATATTCATAATTAAATTTAAAAATTTTATCTGTATAAAATTCGAAATAAATAAAATAAAAAAATGCTAAGCATAATTTCTCTTCCAAATGCAATGTATAATATCCCGTGGGTCTATCAGTAATATATGTGATGTAATACAATCTCTCAATAGTGTAAATAGTTTTTTCAATAGTATTTAGTAAAGGAATAAAAATAATATATATGTATATTATATTATACTTTATTTAGTCATTTTGTTGTTGTTTTTGGTATGCACAAGTGAACTAAAATTTACTGATAGACCCATGAGATATTATACATTGCATTTGGAAGACAAATTATGCTTAGCATACCCAACTCTTGCCATTTTTCTTCCTTATTGCAAGCAATAAAGTCAACACCACACCGATGTAAATTCTCCGATGGTTGCTGGTAATGCTGGTTGCTGGTTGTACTGTTCCCATTTGCATAAGGGAAGTTTTGTATGTTGCCAATATAATTGTGCTTCAGTGCACAGTTTTTGTGCGTTCTTCACAGAGAACTCTTCTTAGAGAATTCAATTCATTAAAAAATATGTATGGAAAAATGTGCAACAGTAAAATAGAACATTTAAATATAAACAATCTCTCAATCAGCAATTTATTAAAATTCATTGTTATTAATGATTTGTGTTGTGTTCATATCTGAACCTTTCGAGATAATACAGAATTTACTTCACATCACCAGCGAGTAGTGCAGGTGCAGAGTGATTATTAAGTTGCCTCAAGCTAATCAAATCATATCTTCATTCTACAATTAATGAAGATAAGTTGACAGCTTCAGCTCTCTTTGCAATTGAAAAACAGTTGGCTTCTGAGATAGATTATGAAAATGATATTGATTTTTTTGCTCAACTAAAAATGAGGTGAATCAACATATAATGAAGACAAGTCTGTGAATCATAAAAAATGTAATTTTATGACAATATTTAAAGTTATAAATGAATTTATTTATAGACAGCAGATACTACATTTTTCTATTAATGATTGAATCAATATATAGGTCCGGCACTTTTTTTAAAATTTTCACTTCCCCAAATTTAAGATTTTGGCTACGCTACTGCTTTTTAAATATGTCTGAGGGTGTTTGTTTTAGTTTTTTCAATAACAATTAACAATATTAGTCACTGTATAGTATTTAAATTACTAAGCAGTATTCAGGAACAAATAATTATCTTAAATGTGCAGGAAAGTATTATTTAGTAAAGGAATAATATTAGAAAATTAACTAACTTAGTATATCTTCTTTCTTGCAGATATATTTTCAAACTTTTCTTTGTAGTTAGATTTTAAATCCTCTTATTCATTTACTGCATACATTCATCAACAATTTTGTGAATACTGGAATAGTTTTGGTCCAATTTATATATTTTGCAAGATGATTTTTCTTGAATATTTTTTATAGGGGTTTTAGGGCTTACCAACATCTAGATCATTAGAGCCCTTTTGAATAAATTAAACTTATTACAATGATGTCAATATAGGAGCAAGTCCTGGAAGGGGAAAAATTACAATAGTGAAAGGGACTCCTCTTTTCTGATACAATTGGGTCTTTTCATATCTCCCTCAAATTGTGAAAGTTATTTAAGAAAATTCTTTGAGATCTATGTACAAAATGATAAAGTATATTTAGAAAGTAGATTTTTCAAAATTAATAATACTCAAGAACTAAAATAAAACATGCTGTAATGATTAAATTTAACAAAGTCATATTTGCAAAAGACTAAAATAGAATAAATATGTAATACAAAGACTATCTGACTTGTGTCGGTTGGCAATTTTTTTCTTTCATTATTGTGTTAATAAATTGTACGTACTTTCAGGCTTTAAGAATCTATTTGACCTTGACCTAAAAGATAGATAATTGGTTGTAGAACAATCATTTATTTATTTATTTCATGTCTTATGTCAAGTTTCAGACCATTTGGCCCACTCTTCCAACCGTGACTTGGCTAAGGGAATTGGGAAGGATGTTGGGTTGCCAGAGAACTTATGGTACCAAACTGCAATGGCAGTGATTAGGGGGGATCTGCCCCTCCCCCTCCCCAACTTTTTTGAGGAAAAAATATAGAATTCATTTAAACAGCCTGAAACTGGGAATAATAAAAAAACATGTACACTATCCTTGACGAGGTAGTCACGTAATTGTCTTTCCTCTGATTTATTTAATTATTTAAAACAGTGGAAATATGCAGAAAAGGTCATGTGCTGTGGTCAGTGGTGGAGACTCGCACAGTAGTGTGTAGAATGTGTCACAAGGAAAGTACGTGGCAGCATTTCCATTGTCGGCCGATCTGTCGAATCTGACTACCATCATTGTCACCTGACAATCCCTTTGTCTGAAGTCTATTGATTCATTTTGGGCATCCAGCTTTTGCCTCAAAAATGAAAGATACAGTTTCAAATCATTTTACACTTTGAAGAAGATATTATTTAGGAGTTCACAACCCCTTTATTTATGTATAATGAAGGTGCAATAATTACTGTATAATCTGGGATAAGCATTAATATTTCTACATGTTTCAATTTTCACAAAGAAAGAGTGTGTTTCACTAGGAAATTGAGGTGTCTTTTTTGTGGATATTTTGCTTAAAAAAGCTGACCTATCTCCCTGGTTATTCCTAGTTATTATGGTGCCCCAAGTAATTAAAAATTTTGTTGCCCTTCCCAGTGGCATAATGTCCACCCATGCAGACCTCGTTACGGAAGTTGGGAGGGTCTGAAGGGCCTGAAAGCTTGGCAGGTAGCATTCTTGGTTACTTTGAACAGATTTTCATTACATTAAATCTTGAATGTATGAAATGAAATGAAAAACTTGTGGACAAATTTGTGTAGACAAATTTGAAAATAGGGACTTCTTTTGGCAAAAAAAAAACTTTATTTGTCCAAATAACAAAACTCCATAGTTGTTTGTTTTTGTATTACAAAATGAAATAAAAGTAAAAAACAAAAATTGTTTTTGCGTTTCATCGGAAATATTCTAACCTCTATAAACGTTCCAAGATTATTTTGAAATTCTCCAAAAAATTGTCACACATTTTTATATTTCATATCAATAGTCTGGATCCTGGTAAATATTTTTGTGGTTGGGAGGGCAGAGAATCATTTTGCAACTGTTCCCTCCAACATACTGAATCGGACTTGAAAAACCATGTCATCAAATGTCTCTACATCAGCTGATAAGTAAATCATGTGAACCATTTGTATAATAGCAGAAAATCAAAAAATTACCTCAATATATTGATATGATGCACATTTATTTTGTAATAAAATACATTTATATTAATTTGTAAAATGTGACCATTAGTGTTTTCTAATACTATTAATAATGAAACATTTGAACATTTAAGTAAATATTAGAATAAATAATAATAATAATAATAATAATAATAATAATAATAATAATAAATGTTCCCTTATTTAATCCTACTTTTTGTCAATATTTTTTGCTCTCCCCACTTTTGAATCCCAATCACTGCCACTGTTGAATCTACATTTGTCTGGAGTAGATGAGGGAAATACCAACTGAAAAACTCATATAGTTTGGCTGAGCATGGTTTGAACCCGTGCTCTACCATTCAGCAGTACTATGGAAGCGATGATGCTTCCGATGGACCACCGCTGTCATAAGTCATAAGTCATAAGTCATACTCAATAAAACGTACCATACAAAGTTGTAATGAGGAATATATGCTTGAAATGTACAATATTATTCAGTAAATAGGATGATAAATATTTTTTTTAAACCATAAATTGATTTTTCACGGCACTAAAACTTTTATCCTGAGTTTGAATGAGCCCTCATTCTGAAAACTATTTGGCTATAAATGGGCAAATTTCCTGATTAAATTTAATTGAGAAACATCAAATATCATTGGGGTGCATTCATCTTCCACCAAATTGTTCTAAAGAACAGACTTTTAGCTGAGGATGAAGGAGATATCCCTTGAAATATGAGGTTATATCTTTTAGTAAGGTTAAATTTAACCCTCAAGGTTAAATTTTTTAGTAAGTTCATGTGTGCCAGTAATATACTAATTCATTTGTTATTTTATCAAAACATAAAGTAGAATTCCTTTAAGAGTTTGACTCATGAATCTTTAATTGAAATTGGTATTTTCTTCACAAATTTTTCTGCAATGGATTCAATTAAATTATTCACTGGAATAAATATATCTGTATAGCACTGTTTTTTAGTGTAATATTCTTTGCAGGGAGACAAGGGTGATAAAGGAGAAAGAGGACTTACGACAACTTTGAATGGGGATCAGTTCCCAACTGGCATTATTGAAGGTCCTCCAGGACCCCCTGGACCCCCAGGTGAGCTTTTTACATTTTTGGCATCTTCAGTTTTTAGAATGTCATGTTACATTCTCTACTTCCTGATGAAATATTGCTGTGCTTACCTTGTCGCTTAATATCAGTTTGCCTTGTATGTTCACTATGTTGGGTACACTTAAAATTTATTTGTTAATATGTGATTAATATCTTTAATTCCCTTATAGAGGTAACACATAAATTATTAATGCATATAAATGTGATTTAAATTTCTCAAAAACCTGGAGAAAGGAACACTCAGACATAATTTTAAGGAAATGAAAAATCTGAAGAAAAAAGACATTTTATTTTGATTAGAGAAGATAAAAATGATAAAATAAAGAAATGACTATGGAAGTGAATTATAGTTTGATATTGGAGAACTCATATCAAGGAATTAAATAATTCTAAAATGCTAGCAAGGCGAGTCAACCATTGTATAGGTATTATCAGTTTCTTCTCAGACTGACAATGAGAAAATAGAGTCATTTCTATGTTGTTTCTTGTGTTTCCTTTTGAGGTGGGGAGTAGGGTGGATCTTAAACATTGGAAAATATTTTATCAGAGTTCAACAGTTAGATGGTAAAGAGCGTAGCAACTAGACATGTAATCAGATAATTCCAATGATCAGGGAAAGATAAACACAACACATATTTTCTGAAATTAGAATTGAGATGGAAAACTTTTATCTACCATGAATTCTCTTTTATGAATTTTTCTATCTAATATAATAAAGAATTTTAACCCATAAACAAAAATTGTATTTAAAATATTCTGTTTTAGATTTTATGGGAATGTAACTTGTCAGGAGATCTTATTTTATGAAAAATGTTTTAAGAGAAACAGTTGAAAAGTTTGCATTCTAAATAGTTATTGTTTTTCAATTTTTTAAGCACCACATCATCTTTTAAAAGAATACTTTTTATTCAAAATATTTTGCTATTAATTATATTATGGGAGAAAGACTTAAGTGAAATATTTAAAAAATTTACACAAGCACTAATTATTATTATATATTAAATATTAATGCAACAAACTATTGGAAATTATTTAAAAAATGTTTAAGAAATAAATAATGAGCTTCATAACTACAACCTGTAACTTAAAATAACTTGTGAACTGGTAAAGAGTTCATTATGACAGAATCATGTGATATTCTTCCCAAGGACCTGAAGGCCAGAGGGGTGAGAAGGGAGAAATGGGGCCAACTGGCCCTCCAGGTCTACCTGGAGAGAAAGGTGCCCGAGGCAAGCGGGGGAAGAGGGTAAGGCATCTATTACACTGGCAGAAATGAAGCGTTTTTTGTGAAATATGCAAATTTGTTGTCTGATGAGCAAAGACAATTTATGTGCATTATGTTGGCTCTTACTTTATGCAGTGAGACAATTCACAAATATAATGCCCTACATATAAATTATTTAATAAATTTGAAAACTTTGCAATGCAAGAAAACAATTTACTTAATCTATGTTGTTCATACAATAATCATGAAACGTAATTGTTTATTCATTTGTTCCATGCTCTATGATACTAGTTGAAATGGATACTGATTATTAAAAGAAAAGACATGAATTTTTTATTTTAATTGACTTATAGTAAATCATTAATTATTTCACATAGTATAAGTATGATAATTACTTATACTTATAATCTAGCTCGCTTATGCTAGCCTATATCTCACTCAATGCATCAAATTTTTTTAATGCATTCATGTTCATATAATTTAATTTTAACAATTATATAGTGAGAAATAAGATCAGTAATTTCTGAACTATTAAAATATTATTTTTTTAATTCATTTCTATTATTGAATCAGTAATATCATATGTGAATATGATGTAGCTAAAATATGTAAAAAAAATTAAAGAAAATATCATCTTCAATTTCTCTTCACTTTTTATAGTTAGTTTCTCTTCACTTTTATTTGATTTTAAAAGTTAAAAAACTGAATTGTACTGTAGGCAGTAGAATATTCCACTCGAAAAATTTTCAGTCTTCCCTCTCTAAAATTTCTCAATCGCACTTGAAATATTTTGATCTTTTGTTTTGTTATGGTAGAGCTATTAATTTTTCCCAAAGCTGATTAGTTTCTAATGTTGATTTAAATTATTTTTTATGTTCAAATAAAATATTTGAATTAGAAAATAATTAGTTACACATTAAATTTCCTTCAATTATGGTTTATTACTAACTTCGCCAACATTATGTATCATAATTACAAACTTGCTCTATTTAACGAATGATATGCTTAAAAAGCGTGTTGCAAGTTTGCCTGAATACCTAAAGCTCTTTTCTTCAAAGTTTCCTTGCTACACTCTTGTCTTGCAAGTTGATAGAAAAAAAGAAGTGAAACCAACACAAAAAAATTACATGTCCTAAACCTACCATAACCTTTCATTTTATTTATGCATGTTGATGTAGTTTTTATTTTTATTTTGCATGATACCAGAATGTCTGCATGCCCATCTGTCAGCATTTATTTTTTCATTTAAATCAAATTTTCCTTTGTCTCTGGGGTACCAATGCACAAATTATATAAGCACATATTTTTATTTTTGAACTAATTTTGACATAGACATCAAATGAATCATTTTGTTTTTTAATTTCAAACAAATTTATTTCATACAGAATTATATAATTTGTATGATGTAATCAATTTATTTTTCAAAATGTATAATTTTAATAGTATTGATTTTGAGTCTATGCAAAATTGGACTTGTGTTTGATTATTTTTTAATTATATGAATCATTAAATACTTAATAATCAACTATTTTTTGTCTGGTGGTGGCAGCAATATATTTTTGTAATATGTATTTTTGTCTTTTGTCAGAAATTTATGCAATATTCAATTTTTTTCTTCTTCTCAACTTTTGTTGATTCATGTATTTATTATTTTATTTATCTTCTAATGCTTATTTACATAACATTGTGTTTAAAACAGCTTTATCTGTGTAATAATTTATGTCTCCTATTTCTTAGTTGTGCTTTCATTGTTTATTTAAAGCTTACTAATTGTTTTGTATTTTTATTTTCACACTAACAAATTAGTTTGTAGTCTGAGTTTATTAACCAGGCTTACAATCAACCCATCCTTTATGTGTGATGTACTACTGTGAAAAGTGTCCAAAATATCATGCAGACATTTTTAACACATGTAAGTACTCTGTTCAACAATTTGTTTATTTCTTGTTTCATTTGGAGCAAATTGATAGACATTATGTAATTAGTTTCCTTTCTATGTAACAAAACTCCTTGACTTTTCCATAATTTATCACTAATTTAAATATGAAATGGTATTCTAATGCAGTGTTTGCATGTTTAATAGCTTCACTAATTAGTACTATATAGTAATACTAAAAATTGAGATACTCCTAATAAAAATCTCAGTGTCATTTTTTCATAGTAACTGACATTATTTTTCTTTTCTTTACCCCGTTTGTAGAGTTGATTTTGTATTACATAAAGTGAATTATTCTTTTGTTTTTAAATAATTTGTTTTGTTTTAATTGGTAATGTAGTGGTTGAATTCTGCTTTCCTTCCTGTTTATGTAATATCTTTATTTTTTTAAACATATTTTCTTTTCCGCTAACTCACAAATAAGCAAAAAATTTGTAGAGTGAAGAGAAATCAGAGAAAATGATTAAAGAGCAATTACAATTGAAGTTAATCTTGCAGGTAATAGAACAATTGCTAGGACATCATTATCTATTAGATAAGTCATATGATATATCATTGTATATTTTGCCAGTTGCTCATAAAAATTGTTATTAGTAGGTCAATGAAGTATATTTTACAATAATCTGTACAGGAGTTGGATATTCAATACTCTTTCAAATGTTCCTCTATCGAAAATTCATTTTTTCACATTCATAACAAATTAATTTGAATTTATTACGTTTCTTTGGTTCACCATTATGCTTCACTATGGCAATGTTCTCAATGCATGTCATGGCCATTGATACTTTTCTTTTGATGAATCAGCTGTAGGTGACATTTTGACATAAATATTTGGAGAAATTTAACTTAACTTAGAGGACTTTATTTTTAATTATAATTACTATACATGGATAAATAAAGGAATAAAAATCAATATACATAAGGTGAAAATTCAAACAAAATATTTTGATCCAGTTGAGTTCATTCATATGATGCATTTCAATAGCAATGCAAACACATTTGTCTACGGGGTGTCATCATATAAAATTATAATACAGCTAATAATCTATGATTTAATCATAGGATTTTCCCCCTCAAACAAAAGATTTAAAAAATAGAATTATCCAAGAAGAAGGAAAACAAATTTGTTGGTATCAAATATACATAACATCTAAATTTGAAATATATAGTTCAACTCTTTTGGCACTAATGATTAACATTAAGACACATGTAAAACATACATGAATGTGAAATGTACTTTTTGATAGAAAGTTGAAAGCTCGTATTCTTTTCATTTTAACCATAGGGTAGAAAGGGTCTGTCAGGCGAAGCAGTAGAACGAGGTTTACCAGGACTGCCGGGTCCTAAGGGAGAGCCAGGAGAAAGTGGACCAAAGGGTGAAAAGGGCGAAAAGGGCGAATTGGGCATTGCAGGTATGCTTATAATAAAGAAATCTGGTTGGTTCCTACTCCAAGAAGATATCATTAATTCACTTCCATAGCATGACAATAAGCACCAATGTACCCAAATAGAAATACAGGCAAATAGCTGTGTAATTTGTTTTCATTTATGACAACTCAATATTACAAAATTAAATCTTGAGATATGTGATTTTAAAAATCTAATTAGAACTATACCACAACTTTCCCAAATAGAATTTGCTGCTTACATTTGTGTAATATTATAGTTAGCCCATTTATGTTCCCAGTAGATACCAAAAAACATATTTGTAATATTAGTACAATTTAATTCCTTTTAACTTAATGCTAAAGCATTTAAGTTTATTGGGGTAAAATAATTTAAACTTCTATTACCACTGAATACCCAATCAAATGGAATGTTGATTTGTCTTTTACAAATAACACCTCTCAGAATTACATTATTTTCTTCATCTTGCCGAAAGGTTTGGTAGAGTTGGTCAGTGCAGAATTCTTAAATGCAGAAAAATATTTATAATTAGGAGTAAGTTGTTCAAGATATTAGGTATTAAAGTAATGAATATCAAGATAGAAAAAGAAGATACTTAATGAGAGCCTAGATATGAAATACCAACTTCATTTTTGATTGGGTTGAGAAAAATTTAATGTTTCACTAATACTCTTTCTCTATATTGAAAGGTGGCAAAGGAGATCCGGGTCCAAGAGGACCCCCTGGTGAAGATGGTCAGAATGGTGAAACAGGACCTCAGGGTCCTCCTGGATTGCCAGTGAGTAAATTCAAATATTTAGTAAAATAAAATAATTTGTACATTATCTGTTCTTTGATATAGTCTCAGTGATAGTTTATACTTTCATATCAAGCACAAAATTCCAAGTAAAGAACCAAATATTTACTCTCCAGAAAATTTTGGAAATTTCCACATCAGTTTAGAAAAAGGATTTTTACTCAACATCATGCAAATTTCTGAAAGCTATCATTAGTCTGGTATGGCATTTCAGATGATATCTTGTCTTTCTGTTTATTTTATGTGCCACTTAACTTTTAAAGAGTTTTTTAAAGCATAATTTACTAAAAACATGAAACACACTAATTAACTAAATACTAAGGAACACACATTTGTCAAAATATGATGACGATAAAACAACTGTTGTATCTTACCATATATTTCACTGATGTGCTTATCATAATTCATAAATTGCCTCCTTGTGTCTTTGTCCTGGACTGCATTTGCTTGGATACAGCCACATCTTAAGAAACCTCATTTATTACTTTTACTGATGTTACAGTGGATACTGCACTTATGAAACTTTATCTTCTATTATTTCTAACTTTATTTCTATTAGAAACGGTCAAGGAATTATTTTATGGTAGGATAGTTGGGTGTTAACCGAGGTGTTATGTAAATCTGTTTCAAAGGGTAAGTTTTATGAGGTTGAACCTGAAAACAACAAAAGACCTACCCCTTGTCACTTTTACTTATATAATTAAAGGATTTCATATTTAAACTTTTAACATTTCTTTAACTTTCGTTGTGAGTGAAATATTCTTTCAGGTTCTGCATGTTAAAAAAAGATTTTTTTTATTTTTTATTAAAGAATACATAAGAATTTAAATTATTCCAACAGTAATAGAGTAACCTACCAAAGTAAAGAAAAAACTAGTGATACAAAACCATTGCACATACTTTTTCATATACGTTTCTCCATCTGCAGCATAGAGTGACAAAAAATATCGTAAAAGTGTTATGTAAAAGTACCTTCGTTGTAGACAGAAATTGATGTATCTGACAGATCTGCAGTGCGTTTGCTGTCCTTCTATGTATTTTATCATTATATTATCTTTCATTTCAGTTTACGAAAAGTGTATTCTACGACTGCTTGGTTCATTTACACTGTTAAATATTATACAATTACACAGAGCTAGTGACCCTGCGGCGTAACCCAGCTAATGCGTCGGCACATGCCTCGCCGCATCGCGTCGGTCAGTTGCCCTGGTGCGCAACCGGGGATTAGGCCTCCCCGTCATTTTTTTTTCATTTACTTTATTTTACAGATATTAATACATTTCACACAGTTTAATACACTTCATAAACATTCTCATTTAGCCATGTATATGCTAAATATTATTCAATCTTCTTGAAACCGTAAACTAATATGTAAGTGCAGCAGACAGAAATTATTTTACTGCGTATATACCAAACTTTCAAGCAAAATACCGCTAATGCGGATGTAATGCATACTAATTCTTCTTTACATACAGAAAATTTAAGCAAAATCGTCAGACCAGTTTTTGAAAAGTATTCAAAAATGTACCTTCATGTGAAGTGCCCTTTGTGTTCAAGTAAAAAGAAAATTGAAAGCACGTGCGTATGTCAGAAGTAAATTCTACCCTAAATACGAAAAATGAAAACAAAATATTTTTCAGGAGTGCGGCGCACAGACGGACGGACGTCCTGCCAAAAACAACTTTTTCGGAATCAGGGGTGTCCAAAACGGATATTTCCGCAAAAATCTCGTTTTCGAATTTTTTCACGATTACAATACTTTCTATATACTACATATATGAGAAAGTAATAAAGAGCCATTCTGTCTCTTATGCCTTCTAATGGTGCCAGTGTTATGCAATTAAGGGCCAGTTAATAAAAAAACTTCAAGAAACCTGGAATGATGATTGCCTTGTGGACCTCTTTGTTAGTGGATCAAAATTAGTGACAAATAAATAAAATGCAAAAATTATCATCCACTAATAAAATCAATAATATTCAGAAGTAAATATTATGCCTATCATGCATGAACTAAAGAAAAAGTGTTCAACTACAATGGATAGCTTACCAATGAATAGCATTTAATTTTTATTTATATAGATTGGTATTCTTATTGGAATATTCTTAGCACAATAGTTCCAATGCCAAGGAAGAGATGAGTGGGGGGTGTCAAAATAGTTTGCAAAATTATTCCTGACAGCGTTGTTGAAAATTGAACATTTGTTGTGTGAAGTTAAAGCAGTGACATTGTAGGTAGAATTTTTGTTTTGTTGTATTATGTTGCGTTGAGTACCTTCTCTTTTCCTAACATAAATATGGGGAGCAAAAACATTTTTAACTATGTTATTAATCTTGGCAGACTCTACTTGCTTCATAGGATTCTCTGTCTAGGGTCATGAGTTTGCTATGGATAGCGTACCCATACACAACTCAAATTGACAACCCTTGAGTATCCTTGGAGTTGTTCATTGTGAGAATGCCTTTAGAATAATTAATTTAATAGACCATTAATTTGTGCTTCTTTTTAGTATACTGTGAGTGACTTTCTCTCTGTTCAGGAAAGATGCTATAATTTTCCTTTACGTATATACAAGAAACTAATTAATATGTTCAACTATAGATACAATAAAATAAAATACAAGGCATACAAAATCTGTGCTGGATAATTTATTTTGTTTTAAAATATACTGAAAATAAATAAAATTCAGAAAGTGTGTCATAATAAAAACCTTTTATACTTATATTTTATGACATAAAATACTTTTACAGGGCCATGCTGGACCCAAAGGAGAAAAGGGGGAGTATGGTGATATTGGACCACCAGGCTTAATGGGTCCACCTGGATTGCCTGGTCCCCCTGTAAGTAGATTTACTTTGATGGATTTCTAAAATGTAAACTAAAATGTCTTTAGAGAAATAATATTTGTCTGGATTTTAGGGTTATCCTGGGCAAAAAGGAGAAAAGGGAGAAAAAGGAGAATCTGTAAGTACTTACCTATGATAATATAATACAAGATATTGAAGAGAATCTTGCTTCCTTACATGTATCATTGTGATTAAATATGCATAAATATTTGTGTACAATTACGCTCACAACTAGCTTTGTAGATATCTTTGGTATCAACTGATGTATTATAGTGTCCTCATAAGACTGGATTAATCTTTTCCTGATACTAATAAAAATCCTTAAACACATTGGATTTGTTTTGCTGTTCTACAATTTATGGATATGTTACTTTAACCCTCCATTTCCTTAAACAAAATAACCATTTTCCTTTTCTATTGACAATAAATAATAATACCTGAAATGCAATCAGTAGAAAATATGGGCATAACATGAAGAAACTTGCCTTCAATATACTATTACTACTTTTTTTATTATCTTTCTCTTTATTATATCAGCAATGCTCTCTTGAATTTTTCTAATACTAAAATGAATTGTTTATATTCCTACTAACTGTTGAAATGTACAGAAATTATTCTTCCCTATAAAACTCTCTGTAACACTTAAATCATGAGTCAGAAAATAATGTGATTTTTAGCAAATTTCAAAATGAAATAACTCTTCATTGAGGTCAGGAAATGAATTATTTTGTTATGTCTGAAAGATACGATAGAACTCACATGGTCATTTTGAGACTGCTTGTAAATGGATACTTAAGAATCCCTTAACAAAATAAAAGTTGCTTATTTTGTTCACCATTAATATTATTATGCATATCATTATTTTATAAAACCAAAAAATTTAAGAATGAAATATTAGGAAAGCAAATATCAACATTCTTGCAAGTTTATATTGATTAAAAAGCTATTTATCAAACAGATACAAATATTTTTAATTGCTTTTTATCTCCACTAGTCAAATGATACTGAATAAACAAAATAGAAAATCCTAAGGTGTGCAGATTTTATAAAATGGTGGAAAACCTTGTGACTATGAAGTAAAACCATAGACATGTATCATTAGATTTCTTTTAATTTTCATATTTTTAGTTACTATTCTCCAGGATAACTCATTCATTTTGCATTAAGTACTTATAAAACTTTCTTTTTAATTGTGAATATATGTACACCTAGATAACCTTTTTAAGTGAAATAACAAAATCATATTATTGAACTAAACTTTTAATAACTATTTTATTACATTTAATACATCACTGTATTTTTCCAACTGAAACTCACTTTCTTGCATGTTCTGTTCATATAACATTGAAATAAATTAAATTCATAATTTAGTTATTCATATAATCTTATGTCATATTTCATTCTTTCATTTCTTGAACTTTTCACAATTGAGAAACTTCTGGAGTTGTACATTATATGAAGTGTGAGAGAATAGTTAGCATGTAAGTAGAGTTTTATTTCATTAATATACACAACATTTATCAGTCAATGAATGGTAAAGAGTAGCTATAAAAATTTTGAATTATCTGGAAAGTAGTGGATTAATCAAAATGTATGTCATAGATGAAGATGATTGGAATTATTTTAATTATTAATTCAAAAAATGTTTCTCTGTTTCATGAATTTTGTCATCAGAAATACAAGAAACTTCGTCGTCGTCAGGTAACTATTTCAAATTCAACAAAATTAATCAATTGACAACAATATTAGAAAATTAATTGTAATATTGATAAAATTGACATACATTAAATTAAGATGGTTTTACAGGGAGATGGGACTTTTGAAGGCAGTGGAGGGGAATTCGTAAGTAAAAAAAGATTTCTTAGATATTATAAAAGAATTTATACAAGTTACTTGTATCTATATCTATTCCATAATTAATAAGTCAATTTCTTCTTTACCATGTTTGGGTAGAAGGGGATCTAATTTTACTTGGGTGGTGATTAGATCTCTGGGACTTGTGAGGATTTGACAAGTTCTGCAAAGTTCAGAGCAAAATGATGCTATTTTAAGGTGGTTTATGATTGTGTAAGAATATATTTTTACTATCCCCCACAAATACATCTGCATACCAAACTTCTTATTTTATTCTTTTTAAACTTCAATTTTTTTCACTGTTTTTGGAACAGGTGGGATTTGAACTCTTAGAAGCTTTCCCCCACATCCCAACAAAAACTTTGTTAAATTTCTTCATTGTCCTCATTCCAAAACTGTTTGATATCCGTTATCATTTTATGACTAAACACAAAATTACATTAACAAAATTACACGAAGTTTATTCTTCATGAAAAGTCTCTAGTGAGGGGGTAAAAGATGAAAATATTTAGTTAATTAAATAGTACTATTCATTGTTCTCTAGTGTGACTTACAAATTACTTTTTTATCATAGAGAAGAAAAGTAAAACAGGCATTCACTTTCCATTTGCCAACATTACTTTCTTTGGGAAAAACAAGTGATATTATGATATTTACTTAATTTTCCTATCAGATAGGGACAAATTTATAAATAATGTCCATAGAAATTTAATTTGCAGTATTATTAATTTACATTATGAATGCTCCACATACTGAAATAGTATTATAATGAATACAACAACCAAGATTTAGAATTTGTTTTATTTATAATTTTTACAAAATAAAAAGTAATACTAGTGAAGAGGACATCAACACTCATGAGTTATTTCAGGTCGTCGGTCCCCCTGGTCCTCCAGGTCCTGCAGGAATTCCAGGTCTACAAGGCCCTCCTGGCATTAAAGGTGACAAAGGAACAGATGGCACTAAAGGAGAGCCTGTAAGTTAAAACTATGTATTTTATTAAATTAAAATTCTATTCTGTATAGTTATTTGAATAATATATTTCTTACATAAAGTTATTTATTAACAGAATGTACATGATGAATGACTACTCAATAGATTTTATAAAATAAGACACTTCAGAAAATTATATTTTACTTCATGAAAAGTGTCTAGTGAGGGGATAAAAGATGAAAATCTTTTTTCGGTCTGACAGATTATAACAACTTGAACTATGTAACAAATAAAATGATGAAGTATATCTCCTATGATTTGACTTACCGTCTGACTGAAATGAATCATTAGGTCCTGCTTGTAATCACTGCAAATTGATCAAAGGATCTTGGTAAACTTTTCAAAAGAAATTGGGAAATAAATTTTCATTATGTCCTGGAAATTTGATTCCTTCATTTTCCAAAATTAAGAAATACTCCAGTTCTCAAAAAAAATTTAGTTACCTAACAAAAAAAATCCTGTATTAGTATCATATTTACAAATGACCTAGATGTTGGCAAACCCTACAGCACCAATAAAAGAAGTATACATCTATTTCAAAATATGGTGCACGATTAAAAACACTCTAACACAAAAATTTACCAAAAGTGAAAATAAAATATCTCAAAACTTTGAAAATTTACATTCAGAGGTAAAAGTTTAAGGACTACTAACATACATGTTAACGAACTCAATTCTTCAACTTTGTCTTTCATTTTTATTTATAAAAAATTTGATCATACAAACACGCACATACTGTGTCTTCCAGGAATTGCCAGGTAACTGCACTTATTACAAAAATTGTGACGATCTGTCAATACAGGGGTGTACCCAGTATTTTATTTCGAGGGGGATATCCCACACATGTATTATATATGTGTATTTATATATTATACATATATGATGTGAGTACATCATATATGTAGGTTATATATACATATGTTTGGGTTATACAAATAATAGATAAGATAAATTTTTTTCTTTGCCTTGGATTCATTACTATGTTTTAGTAACAGATATAAAATATAAGTTGAAAATTTGCCAATAGGATTAGGAACTCTAATTTAGGAATTAATTTATAATTGATCCATCTAATAATTATTAACTTTGTAATTGAATTTTTTTAGTAGACATTTTTCTAAGTGTTAGTATTTAATTTTAAATTTTACCTCTTTTTCTAGGGAGAAAAAGGGGCCAAAGGTGATCCTGGGCCCATGGGGCTTCCAGTAAGTACAAATACAAGAGTTAAGCACTAAAAGAAGTAAAAATAATTATCTAGGAGGAGGGTTGGGCTCTACAGGTAGTGGGATGCAAGGAGTTTACTGTTCCTCCACCTCAACAAATACTTGCCCTATCTACTTCATATTATAAATATTAATTTATGACTCATTTGTTCATTTCAATCATTTAGAATAATCATTCAAAAAACTAATTTAAGAAATAAACCACAGAAATTTTATTATCATACTTTATGTACTATTCTTCTGATTCCAGAGATAATATATTTTATATTAGATTAGTTTAATAAACCCAGCATTGCCCAGGAACATTTTCAATCATAGTTAATCAATTATAGTTACGTGCACAATTTTTTTTCTCATTTTCTAATATTTGCCTTTTAAATTATTTATTTTGATAAAACATTAATTAACCTTCAGCTGGGGTGTAGTCAAATTTTATTAAAAGCCACCAGTCTCCTTTCTGTGTCCTATTCACCTCTCACGAAATGGACTGGGAAAGAAGCGATGACTGAAAAATAGATGTGCAGAATGGAATATCATTGCCATTGACCTCACCTACACAATAACGCTATTGTTGGATATCCAAATATAGCAATTACATCCGATGTTCTTACATTATTGCAATTTACTGTGTTACTTTTTTTCAGTAAAAATTTTGAGATTGTTCTACAGAATTGAAATCTTTCTATTTGACCACATGTGAACTTAAAATTCCATCAAGACCATCACCAATTAGCCTAGAGACCCAACCCAACATCTCTCCTTCCCAATTCCCTCTCCCAAGTCCAATGGTGAGACACTAAATAAATAAGATAATAAATAGAGACACCGCTCCACCCCTAGGAGTGTTGAGGCATGGATTTGAACCTATACTTAATAGGTGTCATGCCATTATTCATCTAAGCAGTCAAAAAAGAACTATGGCTTTGACTCTGATACTTGTTGTTTCAAATTGTTTTTACATAACACCCCTTTCCTACTCCACCCATGGGGATTCTTGGAACATTTACTCCTTCACAATGGTGACTGACAACATCACATTATTCATCTCAACAACCCTGAAAACAATGTATTACTGTCATATCAGCCATTTTACATTACTTTTACATTTTACCCTGTTCACTTCACACCTGGGAGTGTACCCCTCATGTGAACTGAACTTCCTCTTACTGGTAGCACAAGTATTATAGTTTATCTCAGAAACTCTGAACACAATGGATTCAACACTAATATCTATTGTTTCTGATCATTTTTATGACACACTATGTCCAACACATGGTTGTATGATGTTCCTATCTACCACTTGCTTTCGAGGAAGAACTGAAACTGAATTATATGCAATAATAACAGTATATTTATATAAAGATATACATGAAGTTGGAATGTGTACTCACACCCAAGAATACTGTTTCAAGTAAACGATTTACAAGTTTAAATACTTATGTTCATGTACCATGAACAATAACTGAACCCATTTCAATGGATTTCCACAAATTTACGATGCTGAGGGACACAGGTCCCCAACCCATAAATTTCGCGCGAGCAACTGCTCCCAATGCTACGTTGATGACAGCATTTTATAGACCCCTGAGGACCGACCCTCAAACCTAGATGCCACAGGCTACTCTCATATTCTTACTCTCTTAATCCAACATGGTTAGAGTACCTTTTCACTTAACAACATTGCTCTCACCACCTATTGTTTTCTACTGCAGGACTTCTAGAGTCTTGAGGAAAGTTGTTCAAAGTGCAACTAAAATTTGAATTTTTCCTCCTTTGCTGCACCATTCCTGCTTACAAAAGTTTGGAGGCCTCCCATGTTAAATAACATCAAATTTTTTAACTTCAGCACAGTTTTCAACTGCCAATCCTCATGCTAGTATAGTTGTCATGGTCTGGATTTGGATGTAACAGCAATAGAAGCTTAATTTTTATCCTTGGAAAACTGAGAAAAGCTGAATGAACACAAATCAGTTCTTTTCACTTCTTTTTTCATACCTTTCCCTTTCCAATCCCCTAACCACATAGGTGAAAGAGTGTGAGAGTGATGTCTTTTATTTTAGATGAATGAACTTTAGACTCAAAAAATGTCATTATTCAACTTACTTATGCCAAAACCTGTAAATTTGTCAATGATATCTGATATTTTCAATAATTTTTACACAGCATCCCCTCACATGAATATGCTAGGAGTGTGTAAGTGCTAATAGAGGACTTAAAGGTAATTGGAAATATACTTACTCATTTCAGAAAAACCTGCTCATCACTAATAAAAAACATTTTGAAATATTTTCACCAGTCTCTTCATTCCCATCCTCTAACCCAGTGGCAGGCCCAACAAGAAGAGGGGGCAGCAGGGGAAGTGGTCATGGGCTCAGAGCCCAAAGGGGGTCCGGTGCAGCCGGTCTTACTCTTTAATTTTTGCTCAAGTATAAAATTTATCCTGTACATATTTTTTTCCTCTACAGAGGAAATGTTTTTTATGAAATTCAAGATAAAATATGTTTTCAAATGTCTCATTTCTTAGTAAAACCATCTTTCTTTCAGAGACAATCCCCCTGGTGCAAGAAGAGAATTCACAAAACTGTTGAACCTTACCACTTCCATTCTGTCTTCTTGTATCTGCCCGACTCTCAGGTTACAATTTTCGTTCTGCTTTTCACAGTTATCATGTATATCATGTTAAGCAACTTGTTGCTGAATTGTTGAAAGATTGACATGTACATAATTTTGATTCGAGTAAAGATCAGTTCACCAAAATACTTAAGAATTTGTCACTTGCCATCTGGCACTGCATGGAGTTGTTTCGAAGGCATTCAGTGGGATACATTGTGTGTGTGGTTGTTTGTTAATTGTTAATCTATTATGCCTAATAAATGAAAAGTAAATTAATAAATGGATGGAGAGAAAGTGTTGAAAAAAAATCCATTTAAAGTTTTGCAACACCAATATAAAGATAAAAAATATCCAGCTATACGCATATTTTATACATCATGTGAAGGTCAGAACTAGTTACTGCTAACTAGGTGCTCTTGATGTGATATGTCACTGAGATATTTCCATTGACCCAATTAATGAAGTGGACACTGTCAATAAAAGCAGACAAGAAGTTGTCATTTTAAGTCTTGTTATAGTACATGGAGATTTTATTCAAAGCTTTCACAAATTTTATTTCTGTTAAATAATTGCTTGTTGCCAAAGAATAAGCAATACACTTTATTAACAAAAATTGTGACTGTTTCTTTCTATTTTTGCTGCTTCTGGTATAGTTTATTTCTGAATTCTATGTATAAAATGTATCATCCAATTATTTTAAAGTACTAGATTTATTTTAAAGCAAACATTTTATTCCTAATTTTCAATAATATCTGTGGTTGTCCTTACCAACCCTTCTGGTATTTTGTATTTTGTCCCCCCCCCACACACACACAAATGAAATCCATGCTCTGTTACTCTTTTTAATAAGTACTACAAAGAAATTTATCTTTATGGTTTATGCTTGCATTGATACAAGTGTATAGTTGAGATGTGGTGGAGTCAGTGAGTAGATCCATGATATCTGTTGATGGCACTGCCCAGGGGTGTTACGGGTGTATTATCTCCCTTGGGGACTGATTGTGGTGTTTTGCAGCTTTGGTGGTGTCATTATCCATGTCAATGGCACTGAAAACTATAATTTCATACCTATTATTGGTTTATTCCATTGTTTTTACATCACCTTCTTCCCACCCCCTCCCTAGGGGCAGATAGCAGTCATCTATGTACCAAGTTTGGTTGAAATTGCTCCAGGCATACCAGAGTTGTGGTGAGTATATATAATTTTGGTTAAACTCTGGAATGGTTAGAGCAATTTCAATCAAGTTTCTATGGGAAAGGTATATCAAAAATACACCAATTCATTTCCCTTAAATGTGAGGGATGAGTTATGGTACAATTTGTTGGAACAGGACAGAAAATTTGGAAATTTTAATTCGTAAATATTATTATCATATTGTTGGGTATTTAGATAATCTAAATTGGTGAAAATAGCTCTCTTTCCCATTGCAAAATCTATGAACTATTTAAGTTAAATAAAAGGTGTTTTGATATTCTTTTTTCAATAAATAATAGAATCTTTGATCAATTATTTACTTTTACACTACCTTCTGGTAAAAATAATAGTCAATTTAGCTTAATGAATTACTTTGGTGAGTCATTTATATTACTAATTTTCTGTTCAACAGGGCCCAATGGGTCTGCGAGGAGAACCCGGGCGGGCTGGGGATTTGGGCAAGATGGGATCTATGGTAAGGTCGAAACATTCATAGAAAGAAATACTTGTGTAAAATATTACACAGTGATACATCAGACTTGCATATTGTAAGATAAAAATAATTCTATGTGCTGAAGTTTGTATCTCCAGATTTACTGTAAATGAGTTTTAATACAAAGAATGAAAAAATCTTTTCATAAAATGGTGCAGTTTGTTTCATATCATATATAAGCATCATTTGGAAAGGTTTAAGAAAGTATTATATTATTTCCAAAATGGATGGGATTTCCCTCTCCAATTGTGTAAATGTCATTTGAATTCTTCTCTACTGAGAGATGATGGAGAGTACAGTAAGAATTAGAATTTCACAGCTGTTTCTGTGCATTGGTTTATTGAGTTATGAGAGCATGAGTTTCAATGTGCCAACTGTGTTGAGAAGAGACAAATAATTTTCCCCTGTAACAGGCTCAGCTCCTCTAAGATGAACCAAAATATAAACATCCTCTTGGTATGATTACCACTAAAATATAAATAGAGCAAAAGACTGCAACTAATTATTTAAATTTTTGGAATTTGAAACTTAGTTAAATATGAATTAGAACATTTTTTTATTGTGTGTGAAAGATGTCAATAAATGTTTACAGATTGCTTTTCTGAATTCTGTATTGCCTTCCAAGCATGTATATATTTATTTGTTAGAATAATATTGATGGTAATGAAAAAATTACTGCTACAATGTGTTGTGTTTCCATAAACAAAATAAAACTAGATAAGAAATTTATGTTTGGAAAAAGATGAATAAATTCATATGTACATAAATAGGTTTTACATGCATGGAATTAACTATCCCTCAAGTATCCAACACTCATCATATTCATTGTCTAAAACTGAAAGAAAAAAAACCACTGCATAGTAACTTTCATTGTTCTTCATTAACACCACATTAATAACATTTTGTACTAACTAATATTTTAATAAATAAAATAAAACCTAATGATATTTCAAAGAAAATAAATTTTTATGTTTAATGGTATTTATCAATGTCATCTTAATTTCCTTTAAAAAAAAGAGTCTATTATTGTTTTAATAAATTAATAAAAATTAAAGGAATTACAATCTGGCTTATATTAATCTTTTAAAACAACTTAATTCCTGTTCATATTCAAAAATGGACCATTTAGACCAGTAATAAATGTTACACATTTAATAAGCACACTTCATGCTATGAAAGGAGTTATTTGAAAACATAATGTACAAATTACCACAATTTACAAGTCTGTAATCATAGATGTACGATCTTATTCATAAATAGCTTGAATTTCACAATATGAATAATGTCACCATAAATAGAGCAATATTTTCACTTGATATTTGTCTTTTTCTAGCCCTTGTTATAGAACCTTAGAAAATCAGTTTTATGTCTTTAAATAATTATTTATCACAACACCTACTGAGTAATATAAATAAAGTGATTAATTGTGAAAGCGTAAAAAAAAGTCTCTTTTATTATACATATGCATATACTTTGAATTGTATCAAGAGTATTATATCATAAAGTTATACTTGAGAAGTGTCTTGGTCCCATGTTTTTGTATGAATTTCCTTAAGAGCGATCATTAGGATTAAATACACTTTCTTTTTTTCTTTTTTTGTTATATGTTAATTTACAACCTTAGTATATTTTAATGATTTATAATAAATTTAGTGACGAATATCAAGTTGAGAATATCTGCAAGACTCGTAGGAAAAATTTATCTAACACTTAAAACATTACCTCTGAATATGTCATAAGCTGAAATCTGGAATTCATGAGCTGTGCTTAGTCACAGTTGCCTATCTTTAGACTTGTATGTGTAAAAAGGTGATATACATAAAACACGTGAATAGACAATATATTATTAATCAAATCACAATTTTGCATTTGCTTGTATGTTCATGAACTTAAATTTATAGTAGAAACTTTAATAATTATTTATGCAATGAAGTAAGAGGCGTATTTATCCACATGAAATGTGCAGTGAACAATGTCTTTTAAATTGTATTTTAAATGTTATTTTTCAATAATGCAAAATGTGTTAAAATTAAAATAATTCTTTGTTGTTTCTTTGGAGGAGTCCTTATAATATGTTTCAAATACTAACTGTAATGTCTTAGTGTATGGAAAATGTTGCTTGGGAAAATAAATTTGTGTGCATGTGGCTCTCTACCTGCTTTCTATGCTCATTATTGCCTGTTGCTGCAACAAACTTATTTGCCTTTCCTGAATGCAAAATGTGTGTTCCTTCCTTAAGCTTCTATGCTTTATTTTTATGCATTAGGTCTTATGATCCATTACTAAAATACATATAATAAACAGAAGAAGTACAGAGACATTGCTCCTTAAAAACAAAGATAAATTATAAAAAAATCATTAGAGGTTTGGTTTTTCAGTTGGATGTTTACTGCTTGGAAAATGTTGGAAAAGTCAAAAAGGATTGCAATGTCACTGCCTTGTTTGATGTTTCCAGTGATTTAATTTGCTCTGATAATTGAGGAATTGAGTTAAAGCATTGAAGATTCTGTTTTTGATTCACAAACAAGAGAACGGAAATCATATTAAACTAATTGAATTAATCAATTCAATATTTAGATGAAATATTTCATTTCATCTCCACAAAATGAAACATTTCTCCTCTTACAAAAAGAGGAATTTTCTCTATTGTAAAAAATATCAATTTAATGTTTTATAATTAACTATAGTCTAAATCCCATTAGTACATTATATTATTTATAAACTTTTTATATGGTTTGTGATTATGAAAACAGTGTCATTAATTATTAACAATTCATTGCTGTCACCACCCAGTATATTACAGAATCTAAAAATAATTTTTAAATTAGTTGATACCTTTTTCTACATTCAGTTGTAATAAATTCAATTCCAATATTGTTTTATTTAATTTCATTTTCTGTTATTTTAATCTCACCTTATTTTCATTTATTTTCTTCCTCTTTAGGGACCCCCAGGTCTTGATGGAATGAAGGTATGTACAAAGAAAACTTCCAAAAAATTTATCATAGCTCTAAAAATATTAAACTACTTTCAAAATTGTATTTACTATATTTATAAAAAGAATTATTGGAAACAATAGTTAAGACCTTTGATAATCTATAATACATTTCATACCACGTAATACATGGAAACAACCTTTGTTACTCATACATTCTTGTTTTACAGGGTGCTCAAGGAGAACCAGGAAGCAAAGGAGAACGTGGAGATCCTGGCTTACCCGTATGTATTATGCTATCCTGTATGTCTAGGATTGCAACATTCATTTTATCATTGATTAAAGTAAATCCTAGTTATCAATTAGAAATGTATGTTGTGTAGATTACCTGTTTTCTTTTTTGTATTCATTTTGCCTATATAATTAAATCATATTTATTTACTTTTACTAATATTACATTATATTAACATTTACTATTATGAAGCAAACCACTGTTAGCGTAATTCACCTTTCGCTAAGTTTATTAGTTTATCTTCTGATTCATATGATTAAACTACTGTATTATTATATTCCTCAATGGAATACCCCTGTTGACTTTTCCTAAATGTAGGAGATTTAACAAAAAACAAGAAGTTTTATAAAAACTTAACACCAAATAAAGAATCTTAGTATCAAAATAATAAATTTGTAAACTTAACATCACTAAGATCTCACAAATTAATACCTTAGGTAAATAATTTATATTGTTTAATATTTCAAAAATTACCACTACCTTTTATCATATTTTCAGTACCTATCTCAAATATTTGAATCCTAGAAGAGCATATTTGGTTTGCAAATATTTATACATCACAACATTGAACCCTTACTACAAATTTGTGAATAGTGTCACAGAAAAATAATAAAAAGAAATTGCAATTTTTAACATAAAACTACTCAGTAAAAAAAAAATTACTTCTCAAATTTTCAGTGTTTCCTCCAGAATAGAGCAAATTCTCAAAACTTTTATAATAATTTGATTGTAATAAATAATATTTATCACATTTTTACCACACAACTTCATGCAATTTGCCTTACACTTGGAACTGTTTTCTGGAGATCTTGCTCCCATATTTAACAACAGGGGAGTAAGGACTAGAAATTTCACTTCCAACCGTAAGATAAATTTACTGATGTTGTTTGACAAACAAAATGATGATGTAATATATTATATTATGAAGACCACATTGTGAAATTTCTTAAGAATATTAGAACCAAGGATTTGATTGTTGAAATGTAGACTCTCCAGGTAATATAGTGAGCACAACTGACATGCTTGGAAACTCTACAACCATTTTCCGTGTTTACACTCTTGAGAGAATATTTGTCAGAGCAAGCAAAGGAAACACTAATTGAAATACTTAATTTTAACAGAATATTCCGGTCGGAAGAATCACTAACTTTCTAGTTTTTGGTCAAAATAAAGAAATTCATACATTCCTTGTTTTGGACACCAGAATGGCCTGTGTACTGTGAATATAATAAAAAAGTATAATTTGTAAACTTAATTCCATTGTTTGACTTATCTAGAAATTCCTCCCCAGCACAGAACAGTGATGGGAAATAAAATTGTTTATAAATTCTATTTTAAGTATAAAATTAGAAAATTTGATTTTGTTATTCTCATCCTCCTACAGCAAATAATTTTAACTAATAATATACTGATAAATAATTCAACAAGTAATAAGTATTTTAAATATATAACACATTAATTACTACTTTTGGTTATTTTAGGGGACTGATGGAATTCCTGGTGCAGAGGTACCCCCAGCTTTCATACTCATTAACTTACCTTTCCGACTTTAATTAACTTGCTTTGTGTTGTTTCATGATTAGCTCTACATGGGTATGTTTT
This sequence comes from Laupala kohalensis, assembly GCA_002313205.1. Classification (NCBI taxonomy): domain Eukaryota; kingdom Metazoa; phylum Arthropoda; class Insecta; order Orthoptera; family Trigonidiidae; genus Laupala; species Laupala kohalensis. Next base: position 1,170,837 of record NNCF01127740.1, on the reverse strand, counting down.
GCTTATGGCTTTTATTTTGAAATAAAATTGGTTCACCTCATAATTTTAGTCTGCATGGCAGACACTTGCATGTTGGCTGCATGCATGTTATAAAATCTTTCCCTTTTCTTTCTTTTTTTAATTTTTTAAATATAACATTTTACTTCTTCTAATCTTATTAATGTGAACACAATTTAATAAGCTCCTTAAAGGGCATGGAAAATACATTTTCAGTTAACGACAATTTTATTGTGATGAAAATGATATCACTTTGAAGCTCAAGGTTTTAATAAAATTAATGTTGTCAGATTAAAAAATTCTTTCATTTATATGGTTCCTTATTATGTCAAGATTTATTGTAAGTAAGACCAATTGTAAGTAAAAATCATTTCTCGAGATAACATTTATTTAGAATGGAATAAATGTTTTTGTTTTTAGGGGCCAAAAGGAGAAAAGGGTGCCAAAGGAGAAGCTGTAAGTCCTACATTTTTAATGTTGAAAAGACACTTTATATTTGGACTTTAAAATTTCATGTGATACATTGTAAATCAAAATAGTTAACCACTCATTAAATATAATTTCATTTGTATATGAGGAAGAAGCCAAAATATCCTTTTTGTAGGTCAATGTGGCTCTTTAAACTACAAATGAGTTTCAAAAAATAGACAGTTTTCTTAAATTATTGTAAAAATAAAAGAAAAATGGGACCAACATTTGAAATATTTAATAATAATGCTTTATTTGCCCAAAGATCAGTTACACCTAATTTTCTCCTGATATAAGATACATCAAAAATATAATTTTTTTAAATTGTAGTATTTGTAAATGGGAAATGCAGTGTGCTATTGAAGCTTATCTACATGGGGCAATAGGAGGTAGAAAGTGGGTGGCAGGGCTATAGTTAGTAGGTGGGCCAGTTAGCTGGGTTTGCCAACAACTTGACCGATGTTGAGGGGTTAGTAGTAGTAGTTAGTAACAATAAGAGTTAATGATACTAAGAGTAGTAGGAGGTGGATAGAATTAGGAGGGTTCGCTTTTCAGTAGTCACAGTTATGTGAAGTGGGACATTAATGTGAAGAGCAAGAAATTTTTTCTGAATCCACTGGGAATTGAACCCAGAGTGACTTGATGGTGAGCATGCACACTAACTCCTTAGCCACCAGAGGGACTAGAAATATACATAATATTCATATAAACTATTACACAATAATAAGTTCTGCTATCATCTACACAATGATATATTTTGTTTAATAAAAAAGTTTTCTCCATACATTTGAATCATTAAATTTATTATAACTTCTTGTGTTCTAGAAGTTTGTTGTAGATTGTAAACACATAATTTTAGTATGAATCTTAAATTACATACCATAATTAAACCCTCTACAACAGTCCAATAGTTTTTCAAACAAAAAGGCTTAAGCTAATGGAGAACTACTTCAAATACAATGTTTACAGTTATGAAATGGCCATTTGAAAGTTTATTTTCTGCTCCCTTATATTATTAATATGAACTTGTATGTCTTACGACTCCAATCACCAACTGCAATGGGATCTACTTAATGTGACATTAAGTTATTATTGAGAAAATACAGGCTGTGGTAACTAGATAGCTAACTTTGAAAGTCACTGGCCTCTAGTTTTTTTATTTCCAGGTATATTTTTTCTTTACTTACACCTATAGAGAATTAGAAAGTTGATTCTAAATTAGTTGAGAATTATAAAACAATTCTTCCACAGCATATTATGAACAAGTTAAATATAATTAGACCCACTCTCAATATAATGTTGTCCGAGTTGAAAAGGATAGCAATAAAAGATATAAATATTTGTTAACATTCCCGATGAAAGAACAATTTTGTGCATAACTCCAGAAAATGGAAGTCTCCCTTGATACTAAATTTTAAATTACTTAGTTTGTAGTTTAAAAAAGCTATCAATTTCTCCACTAAGCAAAAGATGAGAATTAAGAATGCCACTATCACAAGAATTAAGAACCGTACCACTACCAAACCACAGATTTTGATGAACAATTTTTGTCAGTAAATGTCAAGGATTATTTATACAAATACTCTAAAAGTCATGTGATCATAACCGCAAGTAACAAGCTAATCCATAAAACATTTGTGAAGCATCTTAGCAACCTCTATTTTCCTTACTTACCTAACAGTTTATATCAGTAATATTAAATGAAAAGAAAGACTTATTTAAAAAAAAGTTTAAAAAACTCCTTTCATAATTTGACAATTCTTCTACTTACTGGGTTGGTGCTGTATTTTATTTACTTAAAGTGAAATATTATTATTTATACTCGGTTCTAAATAGTTTGCTTGTTCTGAATCCCATGAGTATCTGTTACATATTTAAGTCATTAATACATTACTTACTTCAAGTAAATTAGGATTTCATTTACTTTACTCAATCCTGTCCTCTTCCACCAATTGGTGTTGAGGCTTGACAGAAAGCTCACCATTCTTTTCTGTTTAAGGAACTTGCTTTCTCCCACATTATATTTCTCCTCAGGTATTCTTTCCCAAGGTCACTCCATGTCTTTTGAGGTCTTCCCATGGGTCTTTCTGTCCAATTCCTCCTAACCATGCTTTCCACATTTACTTTAGTGTCTGATCTGCCTTTTATCAATAACCTCAATGGTACTTTGTGGTTGTTCATAGAAATGTGTTTTATTTTCTACNCCCCCCCCCCCTTCTATATTCACTGTCATAATTTTTTAACTAGCAAATTTCCATGCTTTGAGATTCTTCTCATTATCCCTGTGTTGTAAAAGTGCTACCCCTCCTTTGGTGTTTAAGACACCCCACTACATAACACTGAATAATGACCATCCATTATTTCAATTCAATGTTTTCATCAAGGTTAGATATTTCACTTTTTATTTCCTTATTCATCTCGTATTCTTTCCGATTTAGACATCTTACATCTCTTATGCCTGATCAAAACTCTTTATTGAGATTTTACTTTATAATGTTCATATATTAGTTGTTTGTCCATAATGTCTGCATTAAAATATATTTTCATGAATTATTTGATTTGTATCTTCATAAAATTCTGATTTGGTAATGAAATCCTTATCCTTTAATATGCATCTGCCATTATATAGAATTAATAAATTTGGCCAATATTTAATAAATTGTAAATTATCTATTTGATACTTGATGTAATTTATTCAAAAAATTATAAATATTATCTTTCAATAAAATACATAAATTCATCAAATTGTATAAATATTATCTGTATTGTAAACCATAACTTTCAAAGAGAGGTGATTATTTCATGCTCGCCAGATCTCTCCTTGGTTAGCCCGCTCCCCTCGATTATGATCTAGATTCGCAACTGTCTGAACATGATTTAGAGTTTGCAATTTGAAGTTAGAGTCGAAGCCTCGTATTATAGACCAAATTTCGATATGTCGAAGATGATTCCCGTTTCTCGACAAAATCGTGTCCCGATCGGCAAGGTGACGACAATCGGTCATTCAGACAACATGGACCAGTCACACACATAAATATAAATAGACTCGGTCGGTACCGGTCGTCTGAAGGGGAAAACGAAATCTAGTGTCTGTCTCTCTCACACATCGACTTGGGGGTGGGGGCAACTCGATTCACCTTCTCAGACTGCTGACAGCTGCGCACAAGCCATTGCGCACTTTCCCTGGGCGACATCTCACATTATCTTCTGTTTCATGTTATCACGGTCAACCTACGGCAGAGACCGCCTAGTATTTATGTCTATGAGACTAGAATACCTATTGTATAACTATCTCCTTTATCACCTTCCTAAGAGAGATGGGATAAGCCGAAACCGTCGGAAAGTATTTCATATTCGGTTTCCACTTCAAATCAGCCTCAAATCCCGCCATCATTGATCCTCGATCGATGATCGAAGTGACGATCGTCCATCACGATATTGTTCACCGATTCTTTTTTTTTTCTTCAATAGCTTGCTCTGAATAAAAGTTACATCTATTGGCTTTGTGTTACATACGGCTTGTGTCCGCATAACTTATCACCCACAAAACTTCAAATAAGCAGCTTTCTCATTCTAAACTCCAAATATAACCCTCCTCCCCTCTATATTTTGTGCATTTTCTTTTCTTTCAAAAACGGGGAGGGGAATATATTTATGTAAGTACATTACTTTGTAGTAGTTTCAAAGATTAAAAATTTTAATATATTTCAAAGTCTAAGCACCCCAATCACATTCATATGTATCTTGTGAGCATTATGTTGCTATTAATGTCTCCTTTCACATAGCTCATTGTCATTCATATTGTCAACATGATGTAGTTTTTTAATTTTATTCAACAATTTAAGAAATTTGAAGTTTTAATAAAAATTAGATTTTATCTTACATTTTAGAGATATGTAAGTATATTCCTTTTTCTTTAGGGGCCAATCGGTAAAAGAGGACGTAAAGGTGATAAAGGAGATAAAGGTGACCAAGGAGTACCAGGTTTGGATGCACCGTGTCCTTTGGGACCAGATGGTTTGCCTCTTCCAGGTTGTGGATGGAGACCACCAAAGGTAAATTGACCTTTGTTTACTTGAAATATGTAAAGACAATTTAATTCCTTAGTTGTCAAACCCATAAATTAAATAAAAAAATTGTGTATATATTTTGTAGTTGGGTGACTTTGTTATATTTTAATTAACATGTCACTTTATTCCAAAAATAACGTTTATATTGTAATAAAAATTTTGTTGTAGTCAGTTCAAAATTCTTATGCATGCTCTTTTTCTTTCCTTAAAAAAAATATTTTAAAGCTTCTTTGGTTACCTCACTTTGTTCTCTTTACTTCAACACAGAAATCATTCATTTTCAATATTTAAGTAGTTTCCAGTTGTTTTTTTAAATTAACAATCCTTTTGGAACAGCATTTTACAACTCAAAATAATACTCATTGTTATTTTTTCTTTTTCTTTCTTTTATGTTAACTTCAAATTTACATTTAACTTGTTACTACTTGATTCAATTCCAATCATTTATATTTTTAGTATGGGTAAATACCAGAATACTCTTCTATTTCAAAATACATATATATGTTATATATTTTCACAGATTTACATCACCAAAAGCATAAGGTTTAAAAGATATAAAAAAGTTTAAGTGGTTAAAAGTAACTGCACTATTATTTTACATTCCGATAATGGAATTAGGGAATTATGGAATTATTGTAGAAGAGAATAATACTTTTCTAGAGGGTGAAAAATGACCCTTCACTTAAAAATCTTTTGAATTACCCGTATCTGGATTTAAAAAAATAATATAAATACCACTATTGAAATACTGAGAGATATTAATTGTAAATTATTTCAGTTGACAATTTACTGTAATGCTTAATTAAATTAGTTTATTGTCCTCCACATGGTCATACACAGTTTGTACTGCTTTTTTGACAACAAATTTATTAATCTCTGTATACAAAAATTCAAAACTGTAGAATACTTTGTGAAATACTTTCTTATAGCAAAATATTTGTACATTACACTTAATATGGATAACAAAAATATTTGGTTGTTTCTCACACATATTTTTTTTCTATAAAATTAATTGTCTTAATAAATTGTAGCTTGTAATAACACCATCAATACTTTCAAATAAAAAAAAACATTCATTTTATCATTTAGCTTATTATGCAATATATATGCTTTTTAATAAGTTTCTGTTGCTTGCTTATCTGTGCTTTTCCCCAAATAGGAGTATTCTCCTTCTTTAACTACATCAACCCCACCCCAGTATTTTCCTTCAACTCCTGATGCACCCTCTGAAAATGATTATGATGAACCGGAAGAAGAATATGAGGAATATACTGACCCAACTAACTACCACGCCACAAGTTCTGCAGGGACATACTAAACAATCTTATTGGAACTAACAAAAATTACTAACATGTCCACATTGTTTGATAGGTAAGTATTTAAATTCCTAAAATAAGTCAGTTTCCTGGAACTAAAATTAACCAACATTTTTATTAGTCTATGTAATTTTAGTATTTTGTAAAGATTAAAATAAAAGTGATTTTCATCCATATCAGAAGTCAAGCCTTTCTTAATGATATGGGTTAAGAAAGAAGATTTAATTTACCTTTTATCAATAACTTCTAAAAATATTTGCAATTTTGTATAGTTCATAAGATGGAAGGTAGAGTATTGTATATATTATTGGATATCCCAATCAATAAAGGATAAGTTTATTTATATATATATATATATATATATANTATATATATATATATATATATATATATATATATATATATATATATATATATATATATATATATATATTGTTTCAATATATTTAAATATATTTATTATATTTATTAAATTTGTGCCCTTAGAATATCATTAAGTATATTGCTGTGGATGGCAAATTTTTATTTTTTAAATAATGATAAAAGTCTGTTACCATCAAATATTTTGCATCTCTTCTCCACAGCCACAAATATAGACTGAAGAGAAAACATGTACCGTGAATAGTAGAGGTATCAAATAGTGGGAGACATATGAAGGAGGAGAGAATATTTAAGCAAGGTTAGGGGAGTCAGTTCAGTACTTGTTCACCGTATTTAGCACTCCATTATTATCATTCAATTATTACACATTTTCATACCTATTTCAGATATTAAAAGATAATGGCATTTTTTCTGTTATTTCCTCATAGAAAAACAGAATATTAATATTATAACAATGGAAATAATGATATTTCTAACTCTGGGGCCATCCGTAAATTACACAATTCACCCTCAGAGGAAGTTATGCCTCTGTGGTGTCCTGCCAATCCACATCACCCAAACCCTGACTCTGTACACCTGCTTCTCGCATCACTTCCTATAACCTACGCCGTGCCCCCGAACCCAACAAACTTATGAACCTATATCATTCCCTAACGTCTGCATCTGACTTGACAAGCAACAAAACACTCTATTCTACACCAAAACATATGATCATTAAAAAACAAAATAAATTTGCTATAGGTACAGTTAGATACAACATTAAGGCATATATCAGTACTATGTTTCACTGAACATTGGCCCTCAGACACTCAAATTAACATCACATCACTACCAGGGTACTATCTAGCAGGATTTTATTACTGTCAAATAGATAAACATGACAAAATTAAGCATCATGCATATGGAAGTTCTTGTATTTACCTAAAACAACATAGAATCCAGGCAAAACAGATTTTAACTATTTGTTTAAAGACTCAGACTTTGAGTGTACTATAGTTGAAATCCTTACTTTAAAGATATTTATTTTAAATATTTACAGAGCACATGATGGAAATCTTGAAACCTTCAGAAAAAACCTAGAAACAGTTCTTAACAAACTGACAAAATACAAGAACCATTTTATCATTATTTGTGGAGATATGAACTTTGACTTTTTACAAACAAACAACATCATTGAACATGAATGAGAAAAGTTTATCCACCTAATGAAATCATAATAAACGAACTCACAGTTACCATAATGCACAGATCCTCTCACTTAAAACTTAAGAAAGTAATAATTAAAGCCAAACAGATGACGAATGACAAATACATAGAGAAATCTACCAACAAAATGAAAGCTATGTGGAATATTGTTAAGCAAACTACTATGCAAATCACCCAGAAACAACAACACACAGAATTGATACAAGACAATAATAAAATAGTTGACCCCGTTGAAGTTGCTAATACACTCAACCAGCATTTCACAGGCATAGCATAAGCAAAACATAATCACACTACAAGCTCTACCACTACCAAATGATATACATGTAACATCAACAATGTATATCAGGGAAACAAATGAGGAAGAAGTCCCTCAGATAATTAGTAAAATGAAAAACAAAACATCCTTTGGAATTTATGATATACCAGACACAGACATTAAAAAAATAGCAATGTACATAATCAAACCACTCACTCACTCATATAACAACTCCTTAACCCAAGGTCCCACTAATTTTTAAAACTGCTATCATAAAACCTCTTCACATAAAAAAAAAAAAAAAGACAAACATAATGTAACAAACTATAGGCCAATATCACTTCCCACGGGTTACTCAAAAATACTAGATAAACTATTTAATAACAGGTTTCTTGACATGTAACAAAATTATTACAGACTCCCACCATGGATTAAGAGAAAAAAGATCTACTGAAACTGCTCTATTTGCTTTTCTCAATGAAATTTTGATTGCACTAGAGCAGAAAGAAATCCCTGTTGGATTATTCTTAGATCTCACAAAAGCTTTTGATATAATTAATCATGAAATTCTCCTCAGTAAATTAGAAAATTATGGAATTCAGGGAATAGGATACAACTGGCTAAAGTCATATTTATCTGAAAGACAACAAATAGTACAAGTATCCTACCAACATAAAAATCAAATAAAACCACTGGTCTCAGCCCATGCACATCACTCACAGGATTCCACCCTGGGACCCATACTATTTCTTCTATATATTAATGACATCCCATCCATCATCAAAACCCACAAAATTGTACTTTTTGCTGATGACACAAACATCTTATTCCGTGCCAAAACTGCTGAAAACTTACTTAACACTACCAAATCCACTATTGCCACCCTAATCCAATGGTTCCAACAAAATAAACTCATAATACACACTAACAAAACTTGCATAGTTTCCTTCCATAATCCTCATTCACCTAAAGAGCACACACCTAACATCGAATTTAATGGTAACCACCTCATCTTTAAACAAACAACACAGTTTCTGGGACTTACTATACAAGATAATATGAAATGGAACTGTCACCTAGAAACAGTGAATATGAAACTCAGCACAATAAACTATGCCATCAGAGTTCTAACAACAAATTGCACAACAGATACCCTTTGAACAGTATACTATGCAAATGTCCATTCTATTCTAAAATATGGTATAATATTTTGGGGACAAGCACCAGAAAAAAAAACTTTCAGTTTACAGAAGAGAATAACATGAGCAATTACCAACATCAATAAACTTTCTTCATGTAAACCATTATTCAAAAAGTTGAAAATACTTCCACTTCCATGCATGTACAATTTTGAAACTTTGAACTTTGTAAAAAAGGATCTAATACACAAAGGATTTAATTCCACTGTTCATGTTCACAACACTAGACAGGCCAGAAATATCCATGTACCACAGATAACATCCACTCTTAGCCAAAAAAGCACTCATAATGCAAGTATACCACTAAACCTTAAAATCCAATACACAACCCATTCAACACAAAACTCGAACAATTCTGTTGTACAGAAACTCCACTACAGTGTACAAGAATTCCTCAACGACAATAACTGATGTATGAGGTTAGGCAGAAAAGTAATAAGACTGATTTTTTATTTACCAAAGTTTTTATTTTTTTTCAAACATCAATGTTATCCTCATCAAAGTAGTTCCCTTGGGTAGCTACACACCGATGGAGACGTTGTTCCCACTGTTGGTAGCAGCGCTGCAAGTCTTCAACCGGTATGGTTATTAGTATGTCCGTTACACTCTTTTGGATGTTATCTACAGTCCCGAAATGACGACCTTTGAGGATATTTTTCAGTTTAGGAAAAAAGAAAAAGTCACAGGGACTGAAGTCAGGTGAGTACGGGGGTTGGGAAACCATAGGAATGCCTTTTGAGGCCAAAAATTATGTTATGGAGAGGGCATTGTGACATGGGGCGTTGTCATGATGGAGCATCCATTTGTCTGCAATGTCTGATCTCACGCGAATGACACTTTTTCTGAGCCTTTCAAGGACGTCTTTATAAAAAACTTGGTTGACAGTTTGTCCTGAAGGAACAAATTCTTTGTGGACGATTCCCCTTCTGTCCAAAAAGCAAATCAGCATTGATTTGATCTTCGATTTGCTCATTAGAGCTTTCTTTGGTCGAGGAAAGTTTGCAGTGTGCCACTCCTCACTTTGCCTCTTGGACTCAGGATCGTATTCAAAAATCCATGATTCATCACCTTTGATCACACGACTAAAGAAATCTTGCTCATTAGCGATTCTGTCAAGAAGATCAAGACACTTGTTTTTTCGATTGTCCTTCTGCTGAATTGTGAGTTTTTTCGGCACCATTTTGTCACAGACCTTTCGCATGTGCAAATGTTCACTCAAAATTTGATGAACGGTAAATCTGTTCAAATTTAATTGTTCACTCAACATTCTTAATGTTAAACGACGGTCTGATCTCACAAGAGTGTTCACACGTTCGATGTTTTCATCGATTTTCGAAGTTGAAGGCCTCCCTGAACGTTGTTCATCTTCAACGTGTTCTCTGCCTTCCAAAAATGATTTGTGCCAGCGAAAAACTTGAGATCGGGATAAAGAATGTTCCCCTAGGCGTGTTTTAACTTTTCAAACGTCACACTTGCCGATTCTCCAAGCTTAACACAAAATTTAATGGCACAACGTTGCTCCAAATTCCGCTGTTCCATTTTGCTTGACGCACAACCAAAACACAACTTCACTATTAGCAGTCACAAAAATCACGTAGTTAACGGAAGGAGTTGAACAGGAGTTGAAACTCGCACTGAGCTATGGGAGCGTACTGATACACGTGCTCTATCAAGGACAACAGCGCAGCGTTGCCAGATCGCTTGTATGTCGCCAGTCTCATTACTTTTCTGCCAAACCTTGTATGATATACAATCTGTTGCAGGTAATCATTAGAACAAAGGTGCAGAATGTGACCCATGATGCAGGAAAAGATCTAACAACATCAAATTACACTGTTTTACCATAAATATAGACCTCGACATAAATTAATAAAATAAAAGTAAAATAATAGAATTCCTACCATATATATCTAATAACCCTAGCCTAAATAAATATTAATATTCTGTAATAGTAGAAAATAATTTTATTTTATGTTAACTTCTACTAAGCCTAAGTTAAATGAATAAGGTTAAATGTATCAAAATTATTATATTGTTGTTATTCTTATATGTAAATATTATTGTTATTGTTGTTAGTACTATGGCTCGCCATACATCATTGTTATAATCTATGTGGCCCAATAAAATATTATATTTATCATTATCATTATTATTATTATTGTACCATTATACTGCATTATGGAGGGGTAGCGGGATGTTAGTCTTGGAGTTGGAGGTGTGTTGTATAGTATGCTTCAAATGATATATGTATTCAACTGTGCAGAGAGCATAGTACAATAAGGAACTCAAAAAAGCTGCAGTCTCAAAATCAGAATCAACATTTTCTGAAAAACAACAAAAACTTTACTTAATGGGGGAGTTGGTGTATTAATGATTGGTTAGTGTTACCTGGGGTTAGTATTGGGTGGGGTGTGAGATATAGTTTCAGGTGCATTGTAAAGGAGGGGGAGGGAGGAGTTAAAAAATGGTAATTTTTGTGTCATCTAATTTATGGATGTGGCACCATGTAGTTATCAGAAACTCTTTTCAATATGAAATCACATTGTAGAATTATAAATTTTAATTTTTCGGTAGTCTCTACAAGAAAGCATAAAAGTTTCAAATTCTTTCATTCTTTTCATGAGTATATTTTCAAGTTAATATACTTTTCATTTTTTACAGTCAATTCTCAAAGAAGAGTGGTTAAAACGAGAAAGGAACCGAGATCCTCATCAGTAGACACTGCCAGCATTACAGTGCCAAGAATATTGTGTAAATAATGTACTTATACATCATAGTGTACAGAAACATGTTTAAATATGAGGTGTTTTTTAAAAATTAAATGTGAGTGTGAACAAACTGCCAACTATGCAGCAGTGAAAATGGATGTAGTGAATGCGATGAGTGCAACTGAAGATATTTGAAATTTAGCTGTATGTGTTTGTGTTGTCTTTCTAGATTATTGTGAGGTGGAGAATGCTCCTTGGCATATCAGGCTCAATTTACTTGCTGATGAATATTTTGATATGGAAACCATAAGGGTCATAATCAAACAATAGATTAAATTGTTGAAATTAACAATTAATAATGAAGAAATTGTAAGGTTAACATTAAAAAAGCATTCAAATAATTATTTCATTATTCTAAATAATGAAAAACCTTTATATACTTTAACAAAATGTTTTCCTGCAAGTTTTTATAGACTAGACGTGAAATTTTCTCACTGGTATGAAATTGAAATATCTTTTGAATTTATTTTTTACTATCTAGGAATATTCTGTGCTATATTTTCTTCATTTTTAAATCAGTTGATGGTTTATTGAAGTGTTGATATTTGTTTGGAATAAGACACTATGCTGTCCAACAACTGCACTTTATTACATTGTAAAAATAACAAACAGGGTTACTAATCCTAATATAATAATGAATAATGAAAATTCCATCCAGTTATGTATTGTTTATCAGTTATTAATAGAAAAAAAATTGTATATTGTTACTGTTAAACAATACCAATTAATCAAACAGGTATCTTTATAACGAGCATATTTCAAAAACTAAAAATGCTAAGGAAAAATATTTTGTATATTTATTTAACCATACCCTTTTTTCTTTTATTTGTCATTAGATAAGAAACCCCAAGAAACACTTTTAAGTTCAATAATAGTAACCCTGTATTGATTAAATTGTCATGGATTAAAATATTACATTTTTATCGGTAAAATGAATTTTAATAAAAAGTTTTTCTAAACTTCATGGACAAGAAATTTCATTAATTATAAAGTTCATATTTGTGAATAAATTATTAAGAATCATCAAATAGTTATGTTTAATGTTGAGGAAAATAACACTCACTGATTATATCACAAATATGTGATGATGGAAATTTTTATACAAAGCTAAGTGGTTCATTATGTGTAATCGTATTGCAAAAACATTAACTATGAAAAATGGATTAGATATTGATGAATATATTCCAGATTTGTGTACTCATTTGATTCTGTGAGGTGAATAGTAGTCTTCAATAAAAAAAGTGAGTTATTTTTACCAAATTCTATCATAAAACAGTCTACTTATTGGTAATTAATAGAATAACAATATTATTATACTTAATGAATCAATACTCAAAAAATTTTAATCTTAGAAATTTGGATTGTAATAAATTTTTGAATAAATTAAATTTGTTCACTCAATGTTATCCTATTTCAAGCATTTGTGTGGAAGCAACTTAAGCTATAAGAATAGAAGGATCAATCTTTTCATTGGAAATGAGTTCTAATGACTTCCATTTATTCATTCATTCATGCCTTCCAAGAGGAATTTTCCTCACATAATTATGAAGTAAAACCTGGACAATTTCATGTACACATTTTTGTTTATTGTGGAATGAAATGTAATTATAAAAATAAATTTGTATTTAGGATATGTGGTCTTCCTCAATTACATTGTTAATGCTTTTGTTGTTTGATGTGTTCAATTCATCTGTACTTTCAATGCAAAATAACTCCATACATCAAATATAAATAAGAATGTAAAGTTTGGAATATTTAGGGTTAAAATTTTATGTAATAAATTTTATATGTACATACAAACTAATTATCCAGTCAACTTATTTTATAAAGAATGAGGAATATTCTTGTCACAAATTATTTCTCAAGAGATAATCCTCTTACTTTACAACCTAAACTATGTTTCCCAACATTAAATAATTTTATCAACTTTTAAACTGTTTTTAGAATATTTTCTAGTGATAAGAAATATTTCAAACAATGGGTGTCAATACAGGAGACATGCCATATAAGCAACAATAGAGTTTATCACAATAAGACTTTGAGACAATTTGTGAAGCCTTACAATGTTGAAAACTAGTGTCTTGCAACTGCAGACATATATTACGTACATAAACACAAAATATGCTCACATGTTCTGTCCATCAAAGAGAGGTCTCTGGTAATTCACTTTTGGTGCTGCGATGTATTAACTCCCATGTCAATATGATGCATCCAGGAGTGTGAAAGTGACCTATTTGTCATATCTTATCAAGAAATTTGATATTACAAACAAACAAAAAAGTCATGATGCATTTATTACTATTTATACACATATTTTACAACTCATTTGCAATTATTTGGAAAATGGTTTCACACTTTTAGTCCATTTGTAAAGCCTTACAATATGAATACTGTTTTATCTTGAAAATTTATTAGCCTGCAACTTCTATCAACACTTATTACAGTTCTTCAAGGCAAAGTACATTTATATGATTACCCCATGAAGTCGAGCTTTTGGTGAACTGCTCTTTTGACGCGTTGTATTACTCCTCAGTCAAAATGATGCAAGCCGGTGAATGAGAGTTAGCTATTTTTTTCGTATGAGACATGTGACCAAAGTACACTGATAAATATGATCACATAAATAGAAGTCTCTCTTGATATGCTCTGGTGTTGTGGCATATAAACTCCCCCATCAAAATTATGCAATGAGGCAAAGAGGAGCAATCTATTTGTTCTCTCTTAGACAATAAATATAATCTTACTTACAAATTTTCTAAATAATCTGAAATATATGAGGCCATTTTTGGTGGTCACATCATTTTTCAATTAGAATTAAACCCAAAAATATTTTTTTAATTTTTTTTTTTCAAAAATCTTGTATTATGCAAGTTGTACCTAGCAACTTCTATCAACAATGCTGACACACTTAAAGATGAAGCCTCTGTTTATTAGGTCTTGTGCTGTGAAGTCTTCAGTTAAACTGATGCAAGCAGATGAATAATGGTGACCTATTAATCATCCTGAAGACAAAATAATAATAATAATAATAATATTTGAAAAATTAAAAAAAAAAAAATCACAAGTCTACTTGGTGTCTCAGATAAATATATTTTTTAAATAAAATTGAAACCATTTGTGAAGACTTCCAACGTACATTCACATGTACCGTCCAACAACATGAAGCCTCTTCTTATATGAATACAAGGACTATTGCTTTCAGAAAAGAGATGGGTATACGATGTGGAAGATTCTATTATGCTAGTTTTTCCCATAGACTTACTTATAAATTATCGCATACACTGAAATTTCCCTTCTTATTTTAATGATTATGCCCTCCAGCCATTCATAAGGTAATCTCTCCTCTCTCCATATATCTTGAAATAATGGATATAACATATCCACTGTAGATGGAATGTCCACCTTCAATATTTAGGCAGGGATCCCGTCTTTCCCTGTTTCCTTTCCTTTCTTCAGTTCTTTTATGGCACTTCTAATCTCACTCTTATTGGGTGCTTGTATGTCTATATTCAGAGATTGAAAATTACCTGCCTCCTCCAGCCTATCCTCAGTTGTTTGGGTTTTACTTTGGTATAGTACTTCCATTAAGAATTCTCTCCACCTCCGGCTGACCTTCTGTTGAGAATATTTCTTTTCCGGCCTTATCCCTCACTGGCTGATTCTGGTTTCTTGTGCCTCCACTCAGCTTTCTAGCTATGTCAAATAGTTCTTTTAGATTCCCTATACTAGCTACTGTTTCTGCTTTTCTTGCCATATCTTCCATATAACTTCTATGATCTCTTCTACGAGATTTTTTAATCTCCTTTTGAAGAGAGTTATACAAATATGTTTAATTTGCAGTATTCTCTGAACTATCATTAGAATTTAACTTCTTCTTAATCATTTTTCTGTTTTTTACCAGGTCCCATGTATGTTCTGAAATCCAATCTTTTTGTTCCTTCTTTTGATATCCCAATACTTTTTCGCAAACCTTGAGAAATGTGTCTTTTAGTTGCCTCCATTTGCTATCTACATTCTGATTTTGTTCTTCACTTTCCATCACACAGTTTTGTTCATATTCCGCCTTTTTGGTTCTCAAACTTGTTATAAATTCTCTCTTTATCTCTGGTTTGGATAAACACTGCGCCCTGAATTTCCTTCGCCTTTTTTCTCTCCTTGTGTGGTGTTCATTACTTGTACACAGAAGGAAGCGCATAATAAATGGTGATCCGATCCCACATCAGCACCCCTTTTGTACATCTAACGAACGTTTGCTAAACTTGGAGCTAATACAAATGTGGTCTATCTGACTAACAGTTGTCCCATCAGGCGAGACCGATTTTATCTTATGATGATCCCCATGCAGAAATAATGAGCCACCTATCTTCATATTATTATTGGCGCAGTGTTGTATAAGAATAACAGTAATGCAAGGTTGCTACCGAGGTTCACAGCACATGTGCGGCGAGAGTCCAACGAGGTAATATCGCACGGGGTTTAGCCGGTCAGGCGAGGTTGAAGCCCACTGATAACGCTCTTCAGTGCTTGGTCATGGCCTCTTAAATATTCATCGCTACAGAAACTGCACGCTCTTAAAGGTTTAATACAATTAACAATTGAATTACTGAGGCAAATGATTGTGTAGGGAATGACGAATGAAAAGTAAAAATGATCGAAAGTGACCAATATTAAAGTCGAGATAATGATGTTCAGAGTCGCTGAAATTAGTATTGACATTCTCAAAGATGACCTGAAAGTTCATTCTCAAAGTACACAATTAGCCCGTATAAACCTCAGCACCACTAGGGAAGGGGATGCCATAAAAATTTCAGATCGGCAAGTAAAATACTGCATAGGATTTTTATACATTTTCTTATAATTTACAACTTGGTAAAAACAAAAAAAGTACCAACAACATTCCATCACGTTAATTGTTTTGATTACACTCAAGTTTTCGTATTTAGCGTAAAATTTATGATTAGCTTAAAATCGAGTATTTTTATTTAAATAATGGCCTTACAACTAAGATTTCAGAAGAGGTTAGATCGGATAATTTGTCAATCTCACCCCCGAAACTCTTGTAAACCTTTATTCAAGGATCTTAGCACTTCCCTGCATTTATATTTATGAAACAGTCGTATTTGCTAAGACCGAATTACTGAAGTGCCACCCTTGCTTCACACGAAACAGTCTCGTTCACGAACACAATACTCGCAATAGGAATAATATTCATCACCCTAGAGTGTCAACCACTCTGCCAAAAAGGACCATATCATTCGGGAATCGTTCTATATAATTCCCTGTCCAAAAATATAAAAGATATGAAATTGAATCTCTTCAAATCCGCGGTTAAAAACTACCTCCTGCACCTGTGCTTCTACACTGTAAAATAATTTATTGATTTTAATAGAAGTTAAATCCGTCTTGTACTTTATCACGCCATTGCTGTAGTACTTTTTAAATAACTTACGATTTCAAAAACTATTTTCTTGCATGATTGTGTTGTCTTAAGACTCATATTAATTTAGTTTTATGTGTACTCAACTTTGGCACGGTTGTGTACATTAATTCTGTAGCCCCATCCTGGCCCGGGTTTTTCTCCGTTTTTCCTTCGGGTAGAGGCGGATTTATTATACAGGTTCTCTAGGCGCATGTTTATTGTAACAATAAATCGTGAATTTAGTGTTATTTCAATTCTTATGATTTTTAAACACTATATTCAGAATAATCTATAGTTCGATAATAATTTGTACATGTAAATTTTTTGCGTTAAATTACAAACATATATTGACATTCTAACTCGCAGCTAACTTTTTGTCTTATCTAGGAAATTATGCTGAAATTTTTCAATCCGCCTCTACCTTAGGGTCCTTGATCAGAATTGATGGGATGGTCCCTTCCTTGTTTCCGGAGAGTAAATTAGTTTATTGTCCTCCACATTTTGTACTGTTTTTTTGACAATCAATTTCTTAATTTACATGGCCTTCAAACTAAGGTTGAGCATGTTTCGACATGTTATCTGGAGTACTAGGAATTAATATAAACAGCCTATTGTTGGATTAGATTATATTTCAACAAGCTAAATAAGTTCAGTATCTCGCTGACCATCTAATGCCGCACTCAGTTTATATCCGGTATTTGAACGCTACTGTGCTTGTATTTTTATTTCTGGAATGTGGCACACAGAATTGTGTAATTTCTCCTGACAGCTTTTGATGTGAAAAGTCAACAAAGAAACATAAGTCAGTTTGTGAAGAAAGTTTATTTTGAGTATTTCAGAATTATACTTGGAGATCAAGACAAAGCATAAGATCCACATCAGGTTTGCAGATGATGCGAGGAAGATCTTCGTTTGTGGTTTAAGGGTAAGAAAAACTCATTTCGTTTTGGCATTCCTATGATATGGTGTGAACAGAAAACTCACACAGACGACTGCTACTTCTGTTCGGTAGATGTGAAAGGATTTAATACAAAAAATTAGAAGAAAATATCGTATACTAACCTGGAGTCAGCTATTTATCCAGTGTCCCATGGCTCTGAAATACCAGTTTAACAGCCACCTTCTGATTTAGATGACATCCTGAGCGAGACAGAGGCTCCAGACACATTCGTTCCTAGGACGAATCTATCTCAGATTTTTCTGTTGACGACGGACTTCAACTTTTTTTTGAGAGAACTCAACGACCTAGTTAGAGACTTAGGGCTTTCAAAAGATGTAGCCGAATTTCTAGGATCAAGGCTAAAAACAAAAGTTGCCTTCGACTGGGACCCCATTTTCGTGGTATAGGCATCGAGAGAGAGAATTTTCTCGCTTTTTCTCCAGAGAAAAATCTGGTTTATTGTAATGATGTTCATGGGATCATGAAGTGCTTTGAAATAGAATATGATTCACCAGAATGGGAATAATAATTGATTCTTCGAAAACTAGTCTCAAAGCAGTCTTGCTGCATAATGGAAATGTATTTGTATCTCTTCCTGTGGAGCACTCGGTTTATATAGACTTCCATATATTCCACATTTAACTGTCCGTGTCTTCCCAACCCGTGTCTGTAACTTTTTTGGTGGGGCTTTATGGCTCGTCGACATCGAGGTAATTAGAGCCCTAAAATTCTGTACAGGTAGGGAAAATGCAGTTACGCATTACTTCCCGCGTGTGGAACTCGCCGAATGACTCAACCATACCCACTAAAACCCTCCTGAACTACAACTCAAAACTCAAATATCAACACATCTCAAAACATTACACACATAATTACAAAAATTAAATAAAAAAGAAAGAGGAAAATGAAAGATACCCTAGCGTCGGGATCGAAAAGAACAAGAGGTGACCAAGGAAAATCAGGAAAGAGAGGAAGGAGCCTTACAAGTAATGGAAGTAATGCCAGACTCAGCTCGGGGCCCCGTGTTTTCCAAACACGTACTTACTAGATGTAAGCCCCCTGGGGGGGGGGGAGGGGGTCTGTAACTCGGTTGGTGAACACAGTGCATGGCTGCGCTTCCAGGATGTGTCGGAAGTGTTGCACTGCCGCATACACGGTGTGAAGCTCTCTGCAAAATGCTAGTCACGCCGATGGCGTGAGGTCATCTTTTGATAGAAGAAAGCGAGTGGCTGCTAAGTCCCGTCGACGTGCTGTTGGAGGCTCACACCGACCGCAATCATAGAGGCGTCCGAGAAGAGCGCTAATCTGGCGGTGGGGTGGGGGTTAGCAAGGAGGGTGGCTTGAGACAGGTTTTCCTTGCACGTTTCGAAAGCTTGCTCGAGAGGGGGGGGGGATCCACGGCACAGACTGCCGCGGAGGCCGGAAAGAGCAGCGTGGAAGGGGACTTGGTAAAGGGCAGCGGATGGGAGAAAGCGGCGGAGAAAATTTATCATGCCGAGGAAACGGCGCAGAATAGCCTGCACGTGCGTGGGAAGGTGCTGTAGGTGCTACCACAGCGTTTTGAGAATGCTGCCCTGCACGGGAGTCGAACCCGTCAGAGATCAGAGATGGCACAAGAACTGTGAGGATGCCTGTCACCGAGCTCTTCTTCCGTGAGGAGCTGACGCACGCGTCTGTCCTCCGAGGCTGAGAGCTCCGTTTTCAGCGTCGTATACGCATTCTGTGGGAGGAGCACATGTATTCTTCACCTCCAGTGCCAAATGCTCGAGGTGTGACACTACGTAGGAGTATTTGGTTGACACCTGCGTGATGCCAGCGAGAGCGAACTGCTCTTCGTATTGTGTGAATCATTGCGTCGGGCGTTCGCTCCAGAACAGCATCAGTTTTACGCTCCCCCTGTTGACCTCTGAAA
Source organism: Laupala kohalensis (assembly GCA_002313205.1). Classification (NCBI taxonomy): domain Eukaryota; kingdom Metazoa; phylum Arthropoda; class Insecta; order Orthoptera; family Trigonidiidae; genus Laupala; species Laupala kohalensis. The sequence goes on along the minus strand of NNCF01127740.1, from coordinate 1,150,902 downwards.
GAGGTGCGGCGCGCGGAGTTCTGCGGAGCAATTTCGCGGTTCTGATGCATCAGTATCGATTTTCGCCATATTTTCTCCATAACGCCGGACGCGCATGGGAGCGGGTAGCGCGGCGCGGCGAGAAAAAAGCGCGGCGGATCGCGGACATGCTGCGGGGGGCGGGCGCGGCAGGACGTGTGGTGGGTCGCGGACGATCATGGAAACACTTCACAGCGCGACACTACGGGGTCACCACTGTGGTACATGAGAAGTAATTATATTCCAACAATAGAAAAGCTCGTTTATTACTCAGAAGAACATCGTAAGTACAAACAGGAGCACGCGCTGGACAGTAAACAATAACTCTCTCTCGCAAGGCTGTGACGTGTCCCCTTTCCAAATAAATATACAAAAGGTGAGTTTCAGGAAATATGACAAGTCTTTATTCTGGTTAAACATATAGTTGGGAAGCGAAAAGTAATGTTCCCCACAGCATAAAGGCAGCGAATAATTGTCGGATATATTCCTGGAAGAGAGAGTTTTAAATCGTTCTGTCTTAACTCACGGGTTCAGCGATGGCAGTAAAATCTTGATCACTAATTCGCAGACGGAAAACGTCGCAGGAGCTTGCGATTCACTTGAGTTTGTTCGTTATGCGCGTGAGCATAACTGAGTGCTCGTACGCGAACTGCACTGATACTGAAGTCACGTTAGAAGCGGAGACGTGATATTACTTCGACGCTAGTCGAGCTGAGTCTTGTTGCATTCTGATATTGAAAATCAACAGCGTATCTCTCTTGGTGACGGTTGTTGAGTACATCATTTGTTCATCACATTCGCGATACGCTGGATTTAGACATGGTCGTATGGGTTCTCTGGATTCATGGACCGTACTATATGTAGAAGTAAGTGGTGACGGCTTCTACAGACGTGTTCTTTCTTCTCTCCAATCCTCTCACTAGGTGGAGTAGGTTTGGAATGCCAGGGCGCGGTAGCTTTGTGACGACCTGCAGCCGTCACAAAGTTAATCCCCTCTTCATATAACATTATGTTCGCGTTGGTAGTCGTAGAAACAGTTAACGCCATTTCACCGTGACAGATCACGAACAACGCACCTTGTTATATCGTCGTTTTTGTTATTACAATGGATACATTTTAAACCCATGAAACAAAAACGAACAGCTCTTAGGAATAATAACCCAGAATGCCTTGTTTTATAGGTCTCTGAAAGATTCACAACTAGCTCATTTAACTTATTCGTCTAGGATCAATATCAGTGTCACTAAAACATGAAAAGTAGCAAATTTCGCACTTTTGAGGGCTTATTGCCAATAATTGACCACCTCTACGATATTTTAAAGGACGTGGAGGGTCTTCGATTTTTGTATTTTACAAGATAAAACTATGCCCTACATTTATAAAAATATTTTTGACTTTATAACTGGGTAAATTCTCCGTAGTCTGGTCTATCCTTCTGAAAGCACAGTGTGCAGTATGAGTATGTACTGTCAATGAAATAGCTACCTATGAAGTATGAATTCCGGATGCCAACGAAGAATAATAAAACGTAATCGTATATCACTTGAAACTACGACAAACAACTCTCCTAAATTTATGCCAGTGAGCTTTGATTTCTTGACGCCACTGAATAAGAATGTATAAGAATATTTATAAATAATTCTTCAATGTATTTCATATTTCAAATTATGAAATACATAGGATATACATCTTGCGATTATTTCATTCTATCAATATTGTTTCACAGCAAGAACTTTAACTTTTTTTTATTACGCTAATAAGGCATTGTGAGACCATGGAAATTCGGGTCTGATTTATGTATAGAGTATAATAAATTATATAGCCTGTACACAAACACAAAGCTCGCAACATACGCCTAGGGTCCACAGCAAACCACCTGTCAACAATTAACCAACAAGATTAAAGAAGAGTCAATAAACATACAGCTTGTTGAGGTAAAATATCTTATTGGATGCTACTGTTTCATTGCCAAGATGACTTTTTATTGGTTAGATCAATAATGCATCGAATTGCTAAGAAAAATTCACACTATTCAATAATGCGACAGTTATTCGTTGTTTCAGTATGGAAAAATTACCAAAAATTATAAAGATAGAATACTTATTTCACCCTCTCCAGGCCCCCTGTTCCACGCACCCTCGTCCAGACGCCAGCTGACGTCTGCATTCGTCTGTAGTCAGGTCAGTGGCACTCTCTGTCAATGGAACTGAGAACTTAATCTCTTCAACAATTCGTGGCGGTAGCAGTGCTGTCTCTTACCTCGGCAACCGGCCGAAGGAAATTAATATAAATAATACATGTTTTAAGCGGCAATCGATTTTGACCATTCTGCGCAGGTGCGAGGACACATCTGTATGCAACAGGTGACTGTCAGCTCCAAACTCATTTCGTTACCTTTACCAACATGATCGTATCAATCGTGTGTCTTGTTGGTTTTTCGAAACACAGTTCTTAATAATATGAAGTATTATATCTTTTACTATAAAGTTCAAACATGAGTAAAATGAAAATTTACAACAAATAAAAACGGTGAAATAAGCATTATACTTTGTTGCTATTGATTAGAAGTAGAGTTCGCCAGTACTGTTCTGCCATTGGTCCGACAAATATGGAAGCAGTTTTAATTTTGTGTGAGATTGGTGAAACAAAACTCCGAACATTTCGGCGATGAAAACGTCACAGCTCCAAACTTCGCAGCGCGCGAAACTTCGAATATTTTCGTGCGCCTATTTCTAGAAGTGAGCTAAGAACAGTTGTTCATAATTATTTTTATTTTCAACTTAGAAACAATTCAATCAGGTTCGTTGTACTTGTCTAAAGACAATTTCATACAGAGGTAATACAACATCACTTTTCTGTAAATTAAAGTATATTTTGTTGGATGATAAGAGTCATTGAATCTTGGTTATCTCTAGGAAGGGCTAGTTGTATATTGGTTTCATTACATATTATTTCAATGGATTGAAATATTTGATACCAAAGACTAAGTTTTGATTAATATAAAATTAATATTTTTGTTGTAAGTTTTTAAGAAGACCACTTCAACCTCTTAACTGCTCAATTATTCTTGTATAAAATATATCTCTTAATTGCGATAAAATAATCAAAACGTGTGTAATATTACAAAAATTTACAAAATATGTTATGTTCAAATTTTAGTGATACATTATATCCTTTTACTTCCTCCATCACAAAATGAAGGTCACATCCCGAGAACAGACTCTATTATAGAAACGTTTCGCAACAATAAACACATTAAGAATACAAAAATATACATTCCAATATTGAAAGGAATATCATTTAAGTGGTAAGAACACATACATATATTAAAACACACATTAGAAGATTCATTCACGTACGGTTACTTTACTTTGTAAATAATTCTCTGAATCACCGAAAAGAATGAACACAGCGAAGGTTAACGATGTGTTTCAAAATCGTCTCTAGAAAATTAAAAGCAACATCTAATTGAATATTTTGGACAAAATGTATACAAAAAAAATGAAACCTTAGAGTAAATTTAGATATTTTCAATGTTTTACCAAGACAAATGCAATGAAACTGCATCATATTATTGAATTGATCACAAACATTCTGAATACGAGAATTCTTCACATATAAGATATCAAACACATTACTAATTTTTACTACTACTATTCGATAATTTTGTCAATGATTTTGAGCTTGGTTAAAACTAATTTTTGTTGTTAAAATGCACTAGATGAAGAACTTGATCTATACTATTAATTGTAATATTGCACATATATTTATAAAACAAGAAACTTAAAGGATTTCAACTTATTTCGCCTGAAACATGATCCAAGGTAAAATAATTCTATAAAAATGCTATTTATCGGCAGTAACTTATATGTAGTCAGTCTTTAAACAGGTAATCCATATCCCAATCAAATACTGTTTCTTACAAATGCTGTTTCTGCTGAGTCTACATTGTCTTATGCAGAACTTTCTCATAAGGGTATGCTTTCTTCTAAAATTTCCTTAACATTAGAAGATGAGTTGGCTCCACCACAAGAACCTTCTGTTTGCAAACTTGTCTCCACAAACACACCTGCCTTCGCATTTGTTCCTTTAACTAATGCAGCAGTGGATGTTGAATGCACTTCCATCCACGAGTCATCCTCTACTTTTGTAACCGATGACCCTGTTGTGGCAGCTGTCAAGAAGATATCAAGGCGGCGCAGGGACAAAGCGTTGTGAAGTGTCTCTAGAGGCCGTACACGAGGCGCTCCACCCAATGCTACAACAGAAATGTAATACATGATAAAACGGATAAATTATCGAGTCAAGTTACTAATATATGTTTGTAATGAGAAAGAACTTAAAGCCTACATTATTGATTCCAGTCTAAAATAAATTTCGGAATATACACTTCTAAAGTCTACAAAAGTAATTCATCGCATAGTCTCTCCCAGTGTCTAACATCAACGCACATGGTAAATTCCAGTTAATTAAGGTAGATAATGATCCTGAGGATTTTATACTTAACACTTGGATCCGGTGTACTATGAAGTATAGTACTCAAAGAAAAACTACCACTTAAGAAATCTGTCTTCATCTGTTAAGGATACCTTTCGAAATGTTTACCACGGAGAAACCCCAGGTTTGATCGCCGACGGAACTAAAAAAATTGTAGCTTTACACTTCAGTTCATATAGTAGAGATGAAAATCTGAAGTATGGCAGTTGTAATATTTGGATTCGGTAATCGCTACACGCTATACCCTCCAAAATATTTCACAACGATTCAAGTGAACCCACGTAGTATTGGACCTCACTAGCGGTCGTTACCGTGGTTCTTAGTTGGTCATTAAGAAAAATACTTACATATTAGCTAAACGGGAGATGAATGAAACTAACATTCTGTATAGAAATATAAACGTTCAATTTGGTGTGCATCGTCTTCTGCCACTTACTAGCTAAGAAGGTAACTAATCCAGTTTCCATTAACTGATTGATAGATTTTGGCCCATTCACCACGCTATCCGTCAGGTAGGAACACTCCAGGTAGCAAGCCGTTCGACGTTTGCGAGAATTAACAATGAAGAACTCACAGACCAAATCTGATTTAGACTGTGGAAGCGCTTACAAAAGATATGAATATAGGGCGCAGAGACACAAAACATGCCATGCAAAATATTTACAATGCGCTTGTGAAAAGCTTGTCGCGCGAAATGTTCATAGAAATGGACACCAATTAATTTCATTGGACAGTGACGGGTTGGTAAGTAAGTACTTGTCGATGTATGTATTTTATTTACGATTCGCGCAACAAGATTTAAAAAAAACAGCAAATAATTCAACATAACATTAAATCATTTTCGACCGAGAAACGATCATTATGATAAGATAGGTGAAAATGAAATGAGTAGGTTATGCAATTTTTTGTACTAACTTGTATGACAGACGGATTGTATTTTAGGAGAAGCTTCCCGGAAATAATTCGCTGGCGAGTTATCTCGGAATAAAATCGTTATAAAAAACTTTTAAAAAGTTTTTATTGGAAATAGATATAATATTGCATTGTCAGATATGTGTGTGCCAAATTTCAGTTCAATCGGTTGAGGGGAACTGATTTGAAATTCAGTTGCAAGATTTGGCTCAAACATACGAACTAACATGTGAAGTTAAATAAAAGCATATAAATATATAAGCACACTCGTCAGTAATATAAATAAAACAATGCTTGACATTAGACTGACTAAAGGCTGATGAAAGTAACCTTTTGCACTCTCATCATTGAAACAACACCGATACAGTTTGACAGGGAATCGGAAGAGGTGGAGTGGGTAGACATTTGCTGTCAGTAAAACATAGTATCTGCTAAAAGGAAGAAAAAGGTTGAGTCATAGTCCACTGCTCCACGCTCCAATAGCCCCCGCAAGAAGTTGCTACGACAACATTGCGTTGTATCACGTCTAGAGGTGGGTCGTTGTAACTGGAACTGCTCATAGAGCTAAACATCTCCACGTGGAATCGTCTCGCTGTCGCGTCCTTGCAACGGCGTTGACACTTCCGTAAACAATTGAAAGCATAATCAACAGTTACGTAAATTGGTCTTATCAACTGCTGGGAAAATTACGAAATGCGTGTTTTCTTAAGTCCGACAAACCAGGTTTGGCTTGGCATGGAAATGCCATCAATGTTAGGTCAAACTCTGAAATCTTACGCGATAATCTAAAAAAATTGTAGTCAAACTTGAGTATACAAATGTACACGGTAGAAACGAACTCACATTTGTAGCAATTCGTCATATCGTAAAATACAAATAACCGTTACAACGAAATATTTAAGCTAAACCTAGTAAGACTATCGCGACAGATTCCGATACAACGTCTCCGCGACCTAGTCTGGTACACATCAAATCATGCCTCATCAAGACCATTGGAAGAAAGAACTGGTTATCATTGAGGCAGATCTTCCACCTCTCAATGAAACAACTCACGAGAGGGTTATTGGGAATGAACATAACGCCTTTATTTGAAGAAAATATTTTTTAAATAGAAATTGTGGCGTATTTTCTAATTTGACGATCTTTGTTATCGCTTTTACTTTTTTCCCTGAGCAGTGAGCAAATTCCCTGACTTTTCCATAAACAGAAAATTCCTTGACTTTTCCCAGATTTCCCGGTCGCTCGCTACCCTGTAAAGTTAAAGATTTGGCACCCCCACATTGTTATAAAATATTCTATATTTTTGTGCTAATTTCGTCCGTTAATGAATTGTGCTCATTCGGAAACCACAAAAAATAAAAAAATAAATGATAACAAAAGTTGGGGAGCTGGCGGAACGCTCACTTAGCATCCTCTCCTACTAAAAATGAAGACCACGGAAAAAAACTTCTACGCTATAATTTTATGCTAATTATGTGCGCAAAAATAATCCTGTGCTCTTACGGAAAACAAAACAATTGATGACAAAAGTGGGGGTGCTAGCGGAACGTTCACCTAGCACCCCCACCAACAGTAAAATCAGACATTGGACAATAAAAACTACACTATAATTGTGCTAATTATGTGCTCAATGTTTGCGCAAAGAAATAATTATTTTTTCGTTTGGGAAGTACAAAAAAATCTATTACAAAACTGAGGGTGCTAGCGGAACATTCACCTAGCGCCCTCACCTATTAAGAAATAATATTACGAGAGAAACTCCTACGCTATAATTTTTTGGTAATTATGTGCCCATTGTGGCGCGCAAAAAAATATTTTTGTCTTTTTGCGGAAGCTGTACAAATTGGGATAAGCACATTTGCACCCGGGCACAGTTTAACTAACACCCACTTGAACTTATCTACCTGCGCGGCGGAGGGTCATGCTCAAATGATACAGGAGGTAGTCCGCAGGGGTGAACACGGAATACGGGAACACTTAGAAACCGTCGTCGCTGTCTGTGTATGGCCCTCCTACATTTTTTTTTTGTGGGGCTTTAGGGCTCGTCAACACCAAAGGTCATTAGAGCCCTTAAAACTTGTACAGGAAGGGAAAATGCAGTTACGCACTAGGGAGAGTCAACATGACTCTCCCCGCGTGTGGGACTCGCCG
>NNCF01127740.1:1131963-1142877 GCA_002313205.1 Laupala kohalensis | reverse complement strand
ACCCTAGCCCTAATGGCGTCGGGATCGAAAAGAACAAGAGGTGACCAAGGGAGATCAGGAAAGAGAAAGGAAGGAGCATGGCACAAGTAAGTGGAAGTAATGCCAGACTCAGCTCGGGTCCCCGTGTTCGCCAAACACGTACTTACTAGATGTAAGCCCCCTGGGGGGGGGGCCCTCCTACACTTTATATTATGAAATATACCAGATATTTCACTAGACTCGCATCGCCATATTTATATTTTCTTCCGAAGTAAAAGTTAACATATGAACATAAACATACCTACAAATATGTTGCTTTCTATACGATAAAAATATACTTAAAAAAATATTTTTCTTTAGTTAGAAACCCTCATTATTTCTGGATACGAAAAATTGTAAACGTGACAATTATTCTATTTTTTAATTTTTTTCCGGGTTTGGATATTTCAAATACTATTTTCTGCATTATAAAATGGTGCCAAACAAGAAGATATCCGTCCTCCACCACTTGAAAACACAAATTCCACAACAATCCACGTCTTTTGGAAAATTTTGTCTTTTACCATTTTTCTGCTGTACAAGAGCAATAATCCGTGAAGAGTTCATGGCACTATTAATTATTCTCTGAGTTGATGAATGAGCAAGTCAATCGGTCAGTTACAACGACGCAGTGTGTACAAAAATTACGAAAATCCAAATTCATAAAAACTCAAATTCTTGTCTTTCAAAATATTTTCACAAACAAAATGAATTAGGTACATCCAGAATAAAAACAAAATGACGTAATAAATCCATCTTCTTCCCTTTGATAGTAAAACCAAAATTCAATAGTTCAAATGGTAGAGATACTTATAAGACAATATGAATTCTTTTTGTGGAAATGGGTGTTAGAATATTTTATTTTTCTATACTGTTGTCTGTATAAATGACAGCTGTATTTACAATTATTCTTTTTGTTTATAAATCTGGACTCAACAGGATGTTAAGGGACTGATAATTTCCAAAACCGTTGCTGTGATTAAGAAAATGTCAACGTGTGAACCAAATGACAAAGTGCATATTCTTCACAAATTAAAAAAACATAAGGAAAAGTGTGTTAGATTAATATTATATTTTTCACTACATTAAGAAAATAAAATCATCAAGTCTATTTCATTTTTGGCGCAAAATTACAACAGATTTGGGCAAATAATTGAAAAATATCAAAGAAAGATAAAAAAGGAACTCTCACAAAAGAGTATCAACACGTAAGAGCACAAGAACGCAATGGGGCAAATTAATTTACATGTAAATATTGTAGCGTAGCATTGGCTCGTCAGAAATTTGTATGCCGGAGGTCTCCTGTGACCGAAACGTAAGCCCGAGAACACCCTCAGTCTGTAATCCAACTGGTCCAGGTGCCTTAGTTGCCAGTCGGTGCTACTTGTCCTGGGCCCCTACACTTACAGAACGGGCTACAAGAGGGAAGTCGGAGATGCCGACACACGGCCCTCTCCCGAAGGATCAGACCTACTGGTGGATGGGGAGATGTTTAGCTGTCACCTCCCTACTGCTATATGCGCTAACAGTAGCTGAGCAGCAATCCTACTCACCGATCAGAAGCCGGAGGTTTCTACCAGTGACCACGGGTGGGGAATTACTATCCGGCAGAGGCCAACCCAATTAAGGGGTACCAGGAGAGTGTTGGGGCACTCTCCCGAGGGCTATCGCCCCTACCCCGCCTACTCGGTTTTAAGTGCTGAGTGACAATCGAGATCACGTTCGGATCTCTACCACTTCTTGTAATCCCCAGCGTCCGAACCTTTACCCAGGTGGGGTCCCGGGATTAAGTACGGGGCGTACTGGGGTTCAGTCGGTCGTCCAGTGGTCCACCGAACGACCTCTCCATTGACCCGGGTAGGTCACAAGGGCGACCCGGCTCGCAAGGAGTAGAGCCGAGGGCAAGCCCTCTCCCCATGTTTCTGGATCGCCATGATCCTCGAGCGTTTGATGGGTACCGGCCGAGGCGCACTTTGTTTGCCTCTACCACCTATCGGAGCCATCCGTTCCCTTCACCCAGCTGTATCTAGGATAAGGGCAGGGTACGTGTCCTAGTAGAGTGCACTCAAGGCGGTGGAACACAGTGCACCCCTTGCTATTAGAAAGGTTTCCCTCTCAACGGCGAGACTGTCGAGGTCCCTTACGGGGTTCTCTGATCGTGTTAGACAGGTTTCCCCGTCAGCGTGGGATTCCCCGCCGAATAACCGCCGATGCCCCTTGCGGAACAAGGTTCGTTAGAATGGTAAGAAGTTCTGTATTCGAAGAAGTGTTAGAAAAGAAGACTGTTCAACGGAGGCAAATTCTGCAATTCAAATAGATGTCCTCTGCCCCCCTGGTGGCTCAGGTGATAGCGTTCTTGCTCTTCACCAAGTCATCCTGGGTTCAATTCCTGGTGGGCCAGAAAACTTTGTAGCTTTTCACATGAATGTTCCAGTTCATATAGCTGTGACTACTGAAAAGCAAACCCTCCTTCCTCTATCCACCTCCTGCTAGTATCAATAACTAATTTATTATTAACTATTTCTAACCCCTCCACGTGGGCCAAGTTGTTGGTAGACTCAGCTAACCGGCCCACCTACTAACAATATCCAACCACTCAACTCCTACCTCCAATCGCTCCATGTAGATAATTATTCTCTGCACGCTCAATAGCACGCTAAATTTCCCATTTACAAATATTACAATACAAATATATATCTTGCCATTGAGTCCTTGAACAACCAGACAGATTTGAGATCAGCTTTTATTCACCAAGTCCATTTAATCTTAATCGGATTAATTACATCGGGTACATTTTACTGCACTAAGTACAAATATGCACGAACGTGAAAAAAAAAAGATTTATAGAAAAATAAACATAAGTACATATTGATTAATAGAAAAATAGACTCAGAAGCAAGAAGGCAATCGAACTGGTGACCACCCTCCCCCTGGGAGAAAAATAACTGTTCCACGGAATCGGTGAGTTAATCCGAGGATCGGTGTATCCGAGGTTGATTAAGAGGGGTTCCACTGTATAACAAAACAGAAATATGGTTTAGCAATAAGTACGCAGAATTAACACAACAATCAAAATACTTTTATTAATTATTTCAAAATTTTGAGTATGAAGAAAATCGAAAGTGGAGCACGGTGTGTAAATGAAGGCGGGATGAACTGTCGAGAAATAGGATTCTATTCCCTATGTACTCAAAACCAAATCTCAAGGTCGGTTTCGATGCATCAATTCTTAATAGGAGGGGGTGCTGGGTGAACATTCCGCTAGCACCCCCACTTTTGAAATATATTTTTTTGTACTTCCCAAACGACCACAGAATTATTTTTGTGTGCACACAATGAATTTTAGGTGCAGTGCTAAGTGAACGTTCCGCCAGCTCCCCCACTTTTGTTATCAATTTTTTTCTGGTTTCCGAATGAGCACAAAATTATTCATTAACGGACGAAATTAGCACATAATTATAGAATAGTTTATTTTATAACAAAGTGGGGGTGCCAACTACACATACGTAGATTTTGCAGCGAAACAAATATATTGTCATCGACCACCTGTTGGCGATAGTTGATTAAGTCAAATCATATTTCCCTCTAGTCTCTAGAATTATTTTGTCATTAATTTTTGTTATTAATATAAACATATTTCAGTGTTGTCCAACTTATCTTAGCGCGCTTATTGCTGGCCATTCTGTACACTTTCGATCGATAGGGCCGGCACGAGATTCTTCTCTCCTGTCTTATTCCTTTAGTTCTTTGCAGAACATACGGCTTCAGCAAAGGACCTCCATCTCACTCTGTTTTCCACCAGCAAGATGACCTGCTTCCACGTCGATTCAGCTTTCCGGATATCTTTTTCTACTTCCTTCTCTAGGTTGCTCTCGGTCTACCTTGGCCACGACTACCTTGCGGGTTCCAACTGAGTGCTTCTCTCTCAATTGCGTTCCTGGGTCTTCGTAGGATACGACCGATCCAATTCCGTTTTCTGTGTTTGATTTGGAGATTTATTGCAATTTCGCCTACCATCTCCAATAATTCTTGATTTGGTATCATAAGCAGCCATCGGAAATTAAAAATCTTTCTTAAACAGCGATGTGAGAATACTTAAAGACGCTGTGCTTTCTGGTGGGTGGACTTTCAAGTTTACATTTCAGTTGAATATACGGATTTTGGTTGTAAGAGATGTTTCTACTTTTCGAGATTTTCACCTGGTGCATGAAACTGTAGAGTGAGGAAATGCTCTGTCACAATGATGGCTGTTGCGTGCCTCATGAAAGGAAACGCATATGCGACAGTACGGTCGTAGGGCGCCACATACTCGTATCGAGCCGTACAAGAATACAAATTTATTTTTGGAGATGATATTTCGGAGGAGATTTTACAGCTAAGTATTAAGAGGAGCACATAGAATTATGCAACATCTTGAGTAACATTTCGTGAGCACGCAGCGGCTTGAAACTAAATTAAACTGAGTTTTTCTATATATTGCAAAAGAGTATACTAGACAGAAATAATCAACCATCAAGTCCCTTAAGACTGTTGTCGATATTAGCAAAACCTTTAACCTTGGCTGGACCAAATGATAAAGTATAATAAGTCTACATTATTTGGTTCCCGAGCTATTAGTTTCTAATGTTTGTTTACATTCTAATTGACCTTTTCTTTCAAAGTGGTTTCTTAAATACTTGACAATTTTTAAAAATTGGGATATATTCGGGGTAGTTTTCTCGACAAACTTCTCTCTATCGCGCCAAATCCGATAAGTGTTCATTCCTCAATAGTCAAGAAGAGAATTCAAACAGTCGATTTTTGAAAATCTGATTATTAATAAAAGAAACTACAAAACTCAGGAAGGGAAACCTTTTTTGAAAATTTGGCAAAAATACTGCTCTATATGGTCGTAAGAAATTGATTGCAAAAACAAAGCACGTCACTACTATATAGAGAAAATATTTTATTGAGAATATAGATCTTGATGTCTTAGTCCTGCAGAAAATGCATGACCAAGACCCAAAATCAAGATAAAATATTCGACGCAAGATTGTACTAGCAACAACAAGACTAATATGTCTGTAAGATATCGAGAAAAACAAGACTCTTGCAAAAATCGTCACGTCATGAGGTTCACCAACCTCGCCAAAACTTTTCAATAGAACCAAATAAAAACTGGATCACTCTTTTTAATAATTTATTGAATACTTAATTACCACAAAATATTTTACCGTAATTGTTCATAACAAATTAGTTAGGGTGGCAAAATTTATAGAATCATACCTCTGGTGTGTTGCCAAATCCTAACACGATGAACAATTATTTACAGGGACGATGCCCATGTAAATGCCGGGTTGTAAATCCGACTCTTTATGATGACTACCAGGAAAAGTATATAAATGACATTAATAAGAGAAAAGAACAAAGTATATTCTTCGTAATACTGATGGTATATTTGATCCTGATAGAGGAAATGCTAGATATAACAATAACATCTCGAAATAACACTGAAATACAAATTAACATTGATACACCGTGCTTAACACTAGAAACTTAAATCTAACAAGAAAACACACGGATCCAAATGAAAATGGCAGTATATTACGTAATTGACGCTAAGTCATGATGCAGAGATATATGATCCCTTCATTTATAGCAATGAATGACTGCTATGGGTAGCGAGTACGTGGTCCACTATGATCTCTATAGTGGCCCAGATTGACCAGTCACCTCCGCTTCAAATCAATTCCTCCTGAATGATGTTAATATATGATAAGCAAACCTTGAAGCGGCTGTCCTTTATGTGGCTAATAGTTAGATTTGCCACCAAGATGAAACACTCCGGTAACGTGGCACCTGTGGTAACGCCGGCGTTTCGAATGCCCTCCCAAGGCATATGTAGCGATTAATCGCACTAATATCGTCCTGCTAGGACTAATGAACACAGCTGCATCAATTGGGTGCCATTAAAAATGTATATGCATGCCCAAATATATGCTAGTGAGTACAACACCATGTTCTTAAGAGCGCCTCTTTGCATGCACATGTAGCACACTGTTCCTTCATTCTGTTCGGAGGCGGACTGCAGACTGTTTTGACGACGCCACCGTAACGTGGCTGGGAAAACGCACTTTTCCGCGCAAACGGGGTCTTCAGAATTGTCACAAAGGGCATACTTGTTAATAGCGCGCACTCCAACGGCGTCACTTATCACTATCGTGGCTCATGACCAGTTGTCTGCCAAGTGAAGCCCGAATAGTGGCGCCCGACTATGACGCCAAACAACTACTTGAACAGATGCTAGTACATTACGCAATTATAAGAATGCGAATGAACAATTCATGGTTCTGCCAGCTTGAAATCAATTTGGCAAGACCACACATCAAATTAGCAGAACCAAATGAAAACTACAGGATTTTTTTACTATTTGTCGGCTAAACAATAACTACAGACATGATTTTTGATCATATCTGTTTACAAAAGATTCATGGTTAAGTCAAGAAACAGTCAGAAACGCTCAAAAACGTTTCCTCTGGTTCCATTTTCGGGATGCTTCTAACTGGTTGATATCCCGCTACCAAAGTCATGAATTTACGAAAAAATGCCATCAAGAAACCCTGATTGTTTTAATAGTTTAGTCAATAAATAATGAAAAGTTCCCAACTAATTTTCTCTTGATTCCGCTTATTATTTGTCGTAGAGATCTGACACGTTGTTTATTCGTTGTCAACAAATGCGCTCCAAAATCATTAATGGCGTGAGGAATGCATTAAGCATTTTTTCTAAAATTTCAATACATTGTGACTACTCTTACCAACACATTTGGGATACAATTTTTAGATGCCACAATCCTGAAATAAAATTCTAGCTACACTGTCGATTTTAAAATCTTGATGAAATTATACTATAAATCAAATTAAATTATTTATGCATTATTACAAGCATGCATTATTAATTACATGCATTATTTTTAGTATTACATGCATTTTCTTTAGTATCATTTTAACGATGATAATTACTTCTCATATGATATTTATTTACAATGTACATTACATATAATTATTTTTTATACACAAAAATGATATAAACATCATTCCTATTCATAACAACATACAAAAGCTTACTAAAGGAATACTTCATTTAGTAGTGATAAGAAAAATATCATTTTTTAAATATTATTTCTTTTGTACGATTATGTGAGACATATACCTAAAGCTAATATTCAATTTTTTTCACAAAACATGAATGTTGATGTAATAAATTTAAAAATATTATTATAATAAGTTTTCATAATTATTATTTAATCTCATATGTATCTAATATACTACTTCCCGTAAATGCAAAAACACAAGTAGTATCCCAAAATAAGAACTATGCAAGTTCGATGCCAAGAACAGTAAGAGCAACAAGAACCAAAACCAAGACTCGACGAACAAGCCCAAGACCCACGATCAAGAATACATTAGAGCATAACTAAGACCTAGACCCGTAGTCTTAGTCTTGTTTGCGAATGCCTTCATGAACGCTTTTTTGAATATTCAAGGTGATCTACGAATCTGTGCCAAATCCAATAAGAGTACTCTACAACACTTCCAACACTTTTAAATGCATACATCCGTGAATTTTGTACTGCATTTAAACGTAGCATTGGTTCTTGGCAAAAAAGCAGAGGTGATATTTTTGGAAATTTTTGATAAGATGAACATCTCTACATGGTTGTTTTGAATAAACTGCAAATAACCGCAAGTCGATACGATGTTTGGACAACATTCCAACTCATCGAATTTTCGTTACAAAGCGAGATTCTCGTAACTTGTTAAGTTTACTTCTCTAGACGTTTTACCCCTTCTTTTGTAAAAATGATTTTACGTCACGAAATTCTCGATCTCAGGTCAATACGTTTCACAGTCTTAAAACAGTAGATATCCAAAAAACATTCTAAAACTTTTGCTTCATTTTATGTGGTTTAAACTATTCTTGTTTTAAAGTTATTCAGCATTTTTTTTCTTGTTCACTTGTTGTCATTTAAGAAAGTATCGTAGAGATCTTTAAATCATTAATACAAAAAAGATTCTCTAAGAAAATTACTATAAGAACTACAATGCATTTATTAAGACATTCTTTAGCTTTATAAAACTCTACGTTAATTTTTTTCATAATTTTTGCAATTGGGAGCCGATGAAGAAGAGTTTTCTAATTTTCACTATTATTTGGGTTATTTGTACTAAACGTTGCGTGCACCACATACCACGTTAGGGCGTTACTACAAAATTTTAGTGCGTGAAATTTTAGTAGCGACGCGTATTTTATTCCTTTTGTCCCAATGGTTTTTTAGTATTTCATAAAATTCTTGTTGCAAGAATGGACCAGGTGCAATGTTAATTGTCTATAATTCTGGAGGACCACATGTAACACCATGATTAATAATAAATAAATACAAAAATTATCTAAATGCTAAGGACATACTGTGATTATTAGGTGACTTAGAAATTACACACTGTGAAAATAGGTGCCCTGTCAACGCATGATTTAAAACTTATGTTCGAAGGAGCTCTTAACTTTATGGTAAGATTCCAAGTTAATGATGCAGTTGTGTTGCCTCGGAATCAGTTAACCCTTGAGGTTCTCGCTGAAGAAGTGGCAGTCGTGGTAAATCCTGCAGAATTTAGCGCGGGGTGTACGTTCTCATTAACGGTCTGTCAATATATATCTATTCACACCATCACGTACTACCTGATTTAATTACTGACTGACTAATCGCTAATTAAAGCATACAAACTTGAAATTTGACAAGTTGATTCCTTTTACGGTGTAGAAATCCGCTAACAAATGATTTTACGAAAATCCATTTCTAAAGGGGTGAAATAGGGGTAGGAATATTTTATGTATGTATTCCACCTCTGAAGAGCCTGGACCAATATCAACCAAATTTGATACTGCCTATTTGACGACAAGTACTGTAGGGCTAAAACATCCCTGGTACTTTTAGGAAGGGGGTAGGAATGTGCATGCAAATGTAATAAAAATGAAGGGGAGGTGCATGCTAATGTAATAAAAAATACGATATCAGATTAGAAATCATACTTTTCGGTGTCGTTGAGATGGATAAGAACGTCCCCGATGCTCTGTTAGTTTACAGTTAGTCCATATTGCAGATAATATACTCGTACCCCTAGCATCCCTAGGGTCGGGGTAGGAATGTAGGACAGGTAAAAATAATAGAAAAACGAGTAATATTGTGGTTGAATACATCGTTTTTTAAGGCGCAGAAGAGCAGAGTCACAGTTTCAATCCGCTGTTCACGGTTATCCCATATAAGAGAATATACCCACTTTGGGAAGGTGATGAAAAGAAAAAGAAACGAAAATGATTCAAATTAGCATTGGGTTTATAGTTTTCGGGATCGCTGAAATAAGTTGTAACATTCCCCAAAACGCTGATGAACACAATCAGCCCGTATAAACCCCCAGCACCCCTACGGAAGGTGAAGCCATGAAAAAATATCGCACACGACAGATAGCAGTCACAACTTCACATTTTCGGCGACGCTGAGTTAATAGTTTTCCCATAAAACGCAAGTTAATTAACACAAAGAAATACAATAGATGGATCACCCAAGGGATAAGGATTTCTTCAAAAAACAAAAGCCGTTTATATTATCTTTCAAAACGCTATAACCAACCACCCGAATTCCATAATTATTTTCGTAAATATAAGACTATTCTTCGAAAAGTAGTCTATGCAGCTAAAGTAATGGAAAACGACAGGCAGGTACTAAAATCGAACAACCGGATGAAACCCATGTGGAATATTGTTAAAAATTACACGTCAACTTCTGAAAAACCGCGAAGAAAATGTTTCTTTACTAAACGATCGCAAAATCGTAACAAATCCTCAGGACATCGCAAATTTGTTTAATTCTCGCTTCTCAGAAGTTGGTAAAATAACGAACTCAATATATCCAAATCAATGTCCTCCAATTATATACACCCACGTGCCCAATTCTATGCNGTCATGGGAATCATCAGCTCCTTAAAAAACAAATTTTCACGAGGCATAGATGATATACCTGAGTTTATTGTTAAATCTTCGTCCCACGCTATATTAAATCCACTCGTAAATATTTTTAATAGTTCTTTATCGGAAGGGGTGTTTCCTAAAATATTTAAGAGAGATAAAGTGAAACCATTACACAAGAAAGGAAACAAACTTAATATTGGAAATTACCGACCAATATCTCTACCACCCACTTTCTCAAAAATCCTAGAAAAATTATTCTATAAGCGTCTTCTAGATTTTTTAACAAAAAATAACATTCTCTCTGACGATCAACACGGTTTTAGGAAATCCTTTTCCACTACAAGCGCCATATTTTCCTTATTAAACGATGTTACCACATCTCTTGCCGTGGAGAAAATCCTCAGGGTGTTTTTCTTAACTTATCCAAAGCATTCGATGTCATCGATCACGAAATTCTCCTTTCCAAATTGCATTCTTTAGGCATTCGTGGACTTCCACATCAATGGATAACTTCTTATTTAAAAGATAGATATCAACAGGTAGAAATATCCTATACTAAAAATAAAATACTTCAGCGTTGTCTTTCAGAAACAAAGAAACTTACTTGCGGAGTACCCCAAGGTTCAATTCTCGGTCCTATACTCTTTTTTTATTTTATGTGAATGACATGTCATCATCCACATCAGATTACAAAATGGTTCTTTTTGCTGATGACACTAATTTACTATGTAAGCACGCCAATGCTCAAAACGTTTTGTCTAAACTTTCAACTTCGTTCCATGCAAATCGTCTCATTGTAAACACTGACAAAACAGTGTCTATGTCATTTCACAATAGTAATACAAAATCTTTACCCCAGGTTTCTCTTTCTTTAAACGGAACACAATTAAAAAC
>NNCF01127740.1:1059664-1131242 GCA_002313205.1 Laupala kohalensis | reverse complement strand
ATAACTTGTACCTGTAATTTTTTGCGTAAAATTACAAACATATTGACATTATATATGTATTATAACTCGCATCTAACTTTTTATCTTATCTAGGAACTTATGGGAAAAAAAATTGAATCCGCCTCTGCCTTAGGGCCCTTGATCGGAATTGATGAGATGGTCCCTTGCTTGCTTCCGGAGTGTAAATTAGTTTATTGTCCTCCACGTGGTCATACGCAGTTTGTACTGTTTTTGACAATAAATTTATTATTATTATCATCAAAAGTTTTTCTTTAAAATAATCGAAGCGCTCCAAGTTAATCAAATCACTTAGGAGTATAATTCACTTATTTTTCATTTATTGTTTTATATCACATTACGAATTATAGTGATTTGTATCTATCAATTAAAAATAATATCATAAATACTTAGAAACTCGTTTGATTAGCTTAAAATACTCAAAAGCCTGTGAAAGTATGGCGACCGAGCGCTACAATTTCTTGATTCATGTGTCGCACCTCGGAAAA
The DNA here is from genome assembly GCA_002313205.1 of Laupala kohalensis. Classification (NCBI taxonomy): domain Eukaryota; kingdom Metazoa; phylum Arthropoda; class Insecta; order Orthoptera; family Trigonidiidae; genus Laupala; species Laupala kohalensis. The sequence goes on along the minus strand of NNCF01127740.1, from coordinate 1,130,736 downwards.
AGTTAAATATATTTTTGAAATGTCCAATGTACAGATAAAAGTGATATAAAAATGCAATAGCTATGGGCACCCCTCGGGTGTCTGTAGAAACACAGAAGAAACTTGTAGCCACTGTCCTAGGTGAGGACATTGGTTCTCTGTTTTTATATATAAAAAAGAAAACCAGAAATGTGCGAACGGGTATGCGAGGAACTGGTAATAGTACGAAACGCACAACCTGTTCAGAATATGTTTTGACGGGAGATTTGTTCCTACCATCGTCGTTGGACACAATGGGAACGGGGTGCACTCTCACACAATGCTAGCTCTGTAAACAAACTTTTGGTTTATTACCGAGAATAACAATACAGTTGTTTGTTCTAACAAATCATGGATTCTTTTAACATCAATCATACTAACACTCGTAAAATTAAATATACACCAGCTAACTCCCCAAAAACAGACTAAAATTTCTTCAATATCGTATCATACGCATGCCGCTTGAATTAAAATGTGCATTAGGTGGTCTTTTACCTGAAGGGCATTGGATTTGATGGTTTTCCTTGAAATAGTTCATGGCAGTTCTATTTCACTTCCGCCATGTTAGTCACATTTGATGTTGCTGCAAGAACGAAGAGATGTCCGAACCAGAATGATCGTCATGAACATGCCTTGGGGGGTCTCGAACCACGAAAAAAGAAGGCAGCAATCACCCTACACATAAGTAACCCCTGTGCACGCAGCCTGATCCCTTCGCTAACCACCAGAAATTGACTCGGCTCCTCATTGAGTCGACCGGTTCACATAATGATTACATCACTTGTGAAAAGTCGTGACCTGCGATTCCAGCTGTGCGGTTCGCATAACCGGCCCGATATCACTTACACGGCGATGCGTCTTTCCATTTTGTCCATCATTGGTAATCTCTATTTGCGAAGATACGGAGAGAAACTGTCATTAACCATCCTCCTATTAAAGTAAGAGGTGAAATATTCACTACTTCACACTAAAGGACAAAAAAAACGAAAAAGTCTGTCCCCACGCCTCCGCGACGTACGTTTTTTGGAGACGTTTTAACTCCACGATTGCTCGACATAAAGTGATGGTGTGACTTGTACATTTTCCAAGGGTCTTTTGTTGTGCGTCAGGTTGTTTTCCTTTTTTTAAGATCGCGGGAATTTTAGTCAATCATCATTTTAGAAAAATTCTGCTCCAAAAGCTAATGACGCCTATTTTTTATTGGCTTCCTCTCTCGCGTTTCTGTAAGGGGTGTGCAATATTTTCTCTGCTTTTCGAAACGCGGAGTAGTAACTCTTTTCGGAGACAAACTTTCTCTTTTCAGAACGCTCCCCTCATTGACAGGGGCTGAGTGGCGTTTTCGGGGGCCATAAGTGTGCGGTCTGTTCGAGTCGCACTTCGAGAATTTTCTATTTTATACGTGGCATAATATTATTCCAAAATAATGTCTCATTCTCGACTTTATAGCGTGTAAAACAGAAAAAACATTTTTATTAAAAATAACTTTTCTGAAAATTTTAATTTCTGAAACCCAATTAATGCTATATTTGAACATAATGTATTTTATTGGGTCTAATTTTGCTAATTAATTAATAAAAACCCTATAATTACAATATCAATGCAAAAAAGTAATAATAAGGAAAGCAAATAACATTTTGTATTAACAAAATATAGATATCCATTCATTTTATCCAGAGTAGCTTTCCAAACATTTTCAGCTGTTAAAATGACTGTCACATATGGCACCACTACACCTGTAGGCCAATCCATTAGATCATTTACGTACAGTATAAAAATTAAAGGTCTCAGGATCGTTCCTTGTGGCTCTCCAGTCGCTATAATACAATTGTCACTCATGACATTATTTGTCTAAACTTTTTGTTGTCTGTTGGTCACGTTTCCTCTAATCCCGTAATTATAAAGTTTATCAATAAGGATGTTATGATTCACAGTACCGAAAACCTTTCCTAAATCTTGAAAAGTTATAATGAAAGGTTTTCTTTTGTCTAATTTGTCATAAATTATCTTTGTAATATAATTTACAGCATCAGTGGTTCCTTTATTTTTGACAAAACCAAATTTTTGTGGGCTTATGTCATTTTTTTCATTATAAAATTGTATATTCTCTCAAATTATTTTCGTGATATTTGATATTCATGATATGGGTGTATAATATGATACATCATGTTTATTAACTGCTTCAAAAATAGGGACCACATCTGCCTTTAAATGCATCAGGCCTAATTGCGTGTTCAATACATAGATAAACATGTACACTAACAGATCAACAATATAGTTTAATATTATCTTTAGCTAATTAACAATAATATTGTATATTTCACCACTTTTATCTTGCATATCCTTTATTATTTTCCTAATTTGTACGGAGTTAGTAGGTTTCAAAAATATTGAGTTCATGTTTGATTTCTGTAAATTTAGTTTGGTGTTATCTGTCTGTGTAATGTTTTATACTGAATTTAGTTCCAATATTACGAAAGTACATTTTCATATAATTTGCTATTCTTTAGGTTTTTTACAGTTTCTTCATTATATACATATTTTATTTCAGGTTTTTGTTTCTTTTTTTGTCTTAATTTTTGTTTACATAATTCCATAACAATTTAGGATTATGTAAATTTATTAAATTTGCTTCAAATTTAATTTTGACATCATTTATTCCTTAAAGATTTTTATGTAGGATTTTATAATATCTTTTCAGTGTTTCGTTGTTTGAATTTTCCTTCCACATCCTATACAAATTTTCTGCTTTTCTTTGTTGAAGTTATGATCCTGCTTGTTATCCAAGTTTTCCTGGGTTTAGTATTGCTTTTATTTTTCTTTGGCTTTTTATTTATTATCGATATATGAATACATATTTGTATTTCACTAACTAATGACTCAATTGCATTAGTCTCAGATCGTTCTTTTGACTGGCTATACCTTTTAATATGCTACACTTTTATGTTACAACCTATATCATTAGTTTTCTTCTTTTAAAATTGTATTATCAATGTTTATGAAAAGTGGATGGTGTATGTGTATTGAAATTTCTGCTATATACAGATCACATGACTTAACAAAGACATTTATAGTAAATTTAGAAACATACTTAAGTACAAAAAAGAACGTGAAAAATCATTGTGTAATAGAATATATCAATATAGATATTTTGGAACAAAATAATTTTAATTTTGAACTCTTAAATATTGTTTTGGAAAAGGTATATATGCCACATTTTATTGATATAACTGAACCTACTGAAACCATCTATAAGTTTCATCTATGCATTATCATTAGTACATCCAACTCAATAAGTTTGCCCAATGTAAATTCACCGTGACCTTTTGCAAATCACCTTATTCCTGAACTACTGTGCTTGTGATCGGAAATGATGATACAGACCCTTGCTCCACGAGAATAAAATAGATTATTGTCCTCCATGTGATCATACGCAGTTTTTAATTAGTTTTGGAAATAAATATTTATTTCAGATTCCATCTGAAATACTTGTATTCATGATCCATTTAATACAGTACTATGGAAGAGAGGTCAGAATGTGAGAATGAGATTTCGCCTAGATAGCATGTAAAATTGAGAAAGCACATCCATTTTTCTCCAAATGATCATTTGTCAATAAAGTATTAAATAATTAAATATTAGTGACAATTATAAAAAATCGTGAAATTATTCAAATAAAGAATTTATTAAGAAATTTTTTTTAGACAACAATAAAGAGTACATCAAATATTTCACTAGAACTTTCTTGTACTTACTGTTGAGGATATTCTCATTACAACATTGAAAAGCGTCATACTGTAGGAAAATACTGGTCAAGTAGACAGTCTTACTGGCAGACGATCAGCTAAGTCAGCTAGTCGGTATCTTCATTGACTGCTCTTAAAAACCATTTCGAATCGAGCTTCATTTTATGAATATGACTTCTCACACTTATTATGAAAATAACTTCAATTGTATTGTTAACACAATTGGTACAAACGTTAGCTTGCCTCTGTTCCTTCCAGCACGTGATGCGCCTGTATAATAATCTGGATAGAAGTCTGAATCATTGATAGAAGTATTTTTTTCTAAATTGATTTGTGCGTCAGCTGGATGCAACGTGAAAATCGACGTATATAATAATATGCCTAACACCGCCAATATCGTAGACACATATATCGATGTGATCTTCATATCGTAATGAGACGCATAGACGAACAATTTGATGACCTCTTTCTTGTAGCAAAAATGCAATTCTTAAAGGAGTGTAGGTCCCGCAACGTAAATCCAACCCATGTTTCCCAGCCGAAAGTGATGGCGCTGGGGAAATAGTGGTAAATCAGAGCTGCCCTGATAAAATTGGCCACCCTTGCGAGACCAAATGTTTGTTTCCCCAGTAACACGCTGGTATCTTGTGTATGTACATTATTAGATTAGTTATGTATTGAATTACTGAAATTAATAAAATATTCCCATCAAGTAGTTCGTTGCGTTGAAAATAGTGTAATTAATTAAATAATACGTAGTACTTGAAAGATCTTCCGCCGTTCTCTATTCAATATCACAGAACTTTCCCTCACTGATATATTTTGCACAGTACCAGAAAATACAATTCAATGTATTCTCAATATGTTCAATAAGTACCATTCAAGAATAAAATTTACTTTAGAACTAGAGAATAACTTTTAAGACGTTCTAGTAACACGAGAGGATACGAATGTTTTAATTGGTATAGAAAAGAAAGCAGCTCGACGTGTGTTAAATTTTCGAACTGAGAATATAAGTAAAAAAAGAGCAATATGTAATCTAACGGAGAAAATCTTGATACTTGCGGATGAATAATTGACGAAAGATAACTTACAAATAGTACGTAAAATATTTTAGGCAAATTATTGCCCGCTTGAGTTCATCAATGGACATTTTAGGGAACGACTATTAGTTGCAGAATATACAACGAAACCAACGTGAGGATCATTACAATTTTACCATTCAACCTATTTGTAACACCATTACTGCAGAGAATTCTAAGATTGGAAAACTTAAAGTAGTATTGACTTACCACAGGAATGAACTAAAAACTAAGCAATAAGACAGGAAAGATACCAAGGACGAGAGAGATGTAGTTTACTTGCGCTTTCTAACGATTGCAGTGCTTGCTACGTAGGAAAGACAAAAGGAGGACGGAAAACAAGAATTCGAGACACCAACGGACTCTCAGTGCAGCAGAATTCAATGTTGTAATTAATAATTACTTAGACGAGAAGCATTCAATGGATGGGGAAAACATCAGGATATAAGACAGGGAAAGAAATTATTATAAACGTTACATGTCCGAAGTGATTCACATAAAATCCACTGTGGGGAGTTAGAACTTACGTGCGGACACAGACATCGGGTATTAATGTATCTACATTATTATAATTTTGTGTATGGTTTTTGTTTTATTGTTTTCATTTTTTCTGTTGTTAAATATTTTTTCATCATGTAACATACTATACATAGGATACTGTATCACCTGACGAAGTCGCAAAACAGTGACAAAACGTAAGTAAAATAAAATTTAAGTCTGAAAAGGGTCGAGAAAGTTGATAATTTTAAAATATAATAATGACCGATATTAACAATACAAATTCTCCTAACAATTTTACCGAAGTCCGTGGGTTCATTATTCCTTCCCCTCACATAGGGGTAAAATATAACTTGTTACCAAAAAATTTAAACGCGTTTTTTGTTTTAAACTTATTCAGGTAATTTTTTCTTGGCCATTCAGTGTCATTTAAGGACAATATTACTTAAAATTATTAACACAAAAAATTCTTGCAGAATATTACTAGATGCACAAAAATTTATTGAGCCATTTTTTAGCATTATAATACTACGTTAATTTTTTTCATAATTTTTGCAGTTGAAGCCGTATAAAGAAGAGAGTTTTATAATTTTTACTGTTATTTGCATTGTGCGTGAGATGTACTAATTATTGCGTGCACCAAATACCATAATATAGTGCGTGATGCGACGCGTATTTGATTCCTTTTGTCTCAATTTTCACTCAATGGTTTTTTAGTATTTCATAAAATTCTTGTTGCAAGAATGGGCCAGGTGCAATGTTATAATTCTGAAGGACCACGTGTAACATCATGATTTAATGATAAGTACAAAAATTATCTAAAAACATGAATTATGTAAGCAACAGTTAGAAAATACTGTGAGTTTCTGGTGCCCTTTCAACGTATGATTTAAAAATTTATGTTCGAAGGAGCTCGCAACTTTGTGGTAAGATTCCAAATTAATGCTGCAGTTGTGTTGCCATGGAATCAGTTGACCCTTGAGGTTTTTGCTGAAGAGGTGGCAGTCGTGGCGAGTTCTGCAGAATTCAGCGTGGAGTGTATGTCCTAATCAAGGGTCTGTCAACGCACAGTCAATAAGTAATAGAGTCAATAATAAAAATGATAATATAAGTTATAATTATATAATATAATAATAACAGTTATAAAGACATACATTCTTGTAATATGAGTATTTGTACGAGTATTTTCGTAGTATTCTTAGTGGGCTTTGGCGTTCGCGGAGGGTAGAGCTCGCGCAATTTCTTGACCCCGGCACTAGAAGGAGGAGATGTGGTCAGCATCTCCCTCGGACCGGTTCGACCCCAGGATAGATCCTGGTACTCATTTTATAGCAGGCTGAGTAGGCCTGGGAGCCAGCGTGATGAAAATCCCCACCTCCAGCCAGCAACTCAGTGCTCTACTCACTGAGCCACGCTGACTCCATTTTCGTAGTAATAAATATGAGTATTTTAGTGCTGAGGTGTCGAGCTTCACTCGAATCATAACTATTTCAACCCTGCGTTGTTCGATCCCGCTGGACCGACGCCACCGTTGGTCGACGTATGGTCGGTTCGCTCTTTTTCCATTTTACGCTCTTCCTGGTTCCGAGTCTCGAGCGATAAACATCAGGGTGATGACCTCCCACATTCCCCCACAAAATTCAATTCAATGTGACACCTCAGCGTGTGGGCCATTCCAAGAAATAATTAGACGATAGTCTGCGAATCCCTTGTGTTCAAAATTAGTCATACTCATATCTTACTAGCTGAGTCCTCGTAGATTTGCGCTCGTGAATTTTGTAATACTTCTGTAACTATAATTTCTCACATTCCATTTCGTAAAATCTTTATATAGCGGATATTTGCGATTTTTTCGTGTCACTCTCTGCCCACCTTTAGGGATGTCGTACACCTCATTTGATCTGAAGGGTACTTAATGTTGTTGGAAATATGATTATTCATCTCAGAGTACACAAATACCATGGACCTGACACTAAAATCGTGTTTTACGTAATTTTTACGACTTGCCCTGAGGATACCGTGTCCCTGTGTGATCTCAACTTGAACATAACGGCATTGGTAGTTTAAACATCTCATCAAACCTTTAACTAATCCGATACAATTATAATTTCTTTATATTTCAAAATTAGTTCTGTTATTTTTATCTTAAACCAATTTCTATCCCCACACCAAGGAATTTATATCTTTATTTCATGACAACTTAATTTAGTCTTACACGATATCGGGGTTTCACTATAATAATAAATTTGTCAAAAAAAAACAGTACAAACTGCGTATGACCACGTGGAGGACAATAAACTAATTTACTCTCCGGAAGCAAGCAAGGGACCATCTCATCAATTCCGATCAAGGGCCCTAAGGCAGAGGCGGATTCAATTTTTTTTTGCATAAGTTCCTAGATAAGATAAAAAGTTAGATGCGAGTTATAATACATATATAATGTCAATATGTTTGTAATTTTACGCAAAAAATTACAGGTACAAGTTATTATCGAACTATAGATTATTCTGAGTATAGTGTTTAAAAATCATAAGAGTTGAAAAAACACTAAATTCACGATTTATTGTTACAATAAACATGCACCTAGACAAAGCCTAGAGAACCTGTATAATAAATCCGCCTCTACCAGAAGGAAAAACTGAGAAAAACCCGGGCCAGGATGGGGCTACAGAATTTATGTACACAACCGTGCCAAAGTTGAGTATACATAAAATTAAATTAATATGAGCCAAACGGCAACACAATCATGCAAGAAAATAGTTTTTGAAATTGTTATAAGTTATTTAAAAAAGTACTACAGCAATGGCGTGATAAAGTACAAGACAAATTTAACTTTTATTAAAATCAATAAATTCTTTTGCAGTGTAGAAGCATTGGTGCAGGAGGTAGTTTTTAACTGCGGATTTGAAGATATTCAATTTCATAATGGCTTTTATATTCTTGGGCAGGGAATTGTATAGAACGATTTCCGAATGATAAGGTCCTTTTTGGCAAAGAGTGGTTGACACTCTAAGGCAATGAATTATTATGAAAACATACAATTTCATATTGTTGCTTCAACAATTCTTCGTGAAAATAATTATTCCTGGATGAATTCGTATGCTTTCGTGGAAACCAAAAATGTAACAATGGAGATATTGAATACGAGCATCACAAGTACCACTTCAAGTACCATGATCTGCAACATAACGAAGTATTTAAGTTCTTGTGTACTTCTTACAGATTGAAGACTATAGTCACATACGTTCGTTCACAACTATGGCAATGATTGGTTTATTGACATGTTTCTTCACTTTCATTATGTCCTTAGTTCTCACAAATGATGGTATGAATAATACGGAGAATACGGCATACCCCCTTAACAACAGTGAACAAGATCCAAATAATACATCAAGATGCATGATTGTACAGCCTAATGCTAATGAGACACATCTTAGAGCACATGGAGCAGAATCTATAAAAGTGTTAAACGAATCTTATGCGCCGAGGTTTGAAAATTATGCGAATGATTATGAAAATGACTACTACGAGATATACTGGAAACCAGAATTCCTCGATGTTGCCTCGGGTGCTCAAGGAAAATATATCATAATGGTTACAGTACCATCGCCACTATTGATCTTTTCTATTGAAAAATGGGTGTACCAATAAAATTGGTGTACATTTTTCATATCACCATTATATTAGCTCATTAAAAGGTTGTTACCCACAAGAGAGATTCGAACATTCCACATGGTTCCAATGTAAGTTTAGAAAGAGAAAATACGGCTCAAGTTACTAAGGAAAAAGAATATATAATTTGCAGAAGAATTTCATGAAAATCTTCATACAGTGCCACAACCAATTCAGTTAGTAAGTTTTCTACCATTTATTTATTTTCATGAGATGTACTTAAGAATCCTCAATAAATCACGCTATCATGCAAATTAAGTAGATTGGTAAATGTCGAGAGAGAATCTCAAACGTCGGTTACGTGAATGAAGGAAAGCATGATTTTGAAATATGTCAACGACAATGAATACATACAGTTGATAAGAGCATCCCATAAAACTTCTGGTAGCGGGAGTGGACTATGTTCCTACTAATGATGCAACTANTTTTTTTTTTTTTTTTTTTTTTTTGGTGGGGCTTTAGGGCTCGTCAACATCAAAGGTCATTAGAGCCCAGCATGATTTATTAAAACTAGGATATCACAATAACAAAATTTCAACCTAAACCTTAAAACTAAAACAAGATATACAACTTAACCTAAACGAAATCAGATGTGGTAGTGTTGATCGGAAACAAAACATGCACCAAGCAACATTTATCACAGTTGTATTCAGTAATACGTCATTAAGATTCAACGCATGCTCATATACAATAGAAGTAAAAAGAAAAGCGTAATAAAATATTTACTTATTACATTTTTTTTTCTCGGCGAAAAATGCACACACGCAGAGTTCCGGCTTCCACTGCCATCTGGTAGCGGAAGACTGAAGTCTAAATGGCGAATGTGGTTCAGCCCAAAGGGTCGCAACCAAAGCAAATTGGACCACAATTAACGGGAGCAGAGACCCATAAGCTATTACTATTATTATTATTATTATTATTATTGACCTGGTCAATAAAAAAGGAAGTTAAGATAATCAAAATGTAATCATAGGACATAGTTTCAAATGTCTTAACAATTAACTGTTTGCGAAATTTCTTCTGGCCACTGAAATGTAAATGATATCTCAATAGTTGCAAGTTTCTTGAACCATTTGGTAGATGAACACTTGGCGGGCAGTGTAGTAGACATTTAAGTTCCAGGCTGTTTGAAATTTGCAGGAGACAGCGATATGTATGACCTCAGTAATACCCTGAAGTCCCCCGTGGCCAGTCACATGACTACACGTCCATATGATGATTCAATGCAGGAAACTTGTTGATATTGCAGAGAATTCTTAGCCATACTTACAATACCTTCAGATCGGGATATCAATGGTAGCATATTTGTTTAAAATGTGTGAACCATTATATCACATGGTTGGCTAAAGTACAACGTTATATTTCGTACGTGCCAACACGAGCACTTATGAATAATTAATAAAACTATTGGACCGGTATTTTCCGAAATATTCATAGTCTGAATAATATTCCTACTTGATAGAGATCAATGCACGTTCACCATCTAAGAAGCTGACCATGTTTGCAGCACCAAAACTTCACACACAAAAGATTCACAACTGCTCTAGCTATGCACTTGTGTTCATAGCGAAGGTTGTACTCAAGACCACTTGTCCTTTGGAGTTCCAGTAAGAACACCATGAGCCGGGTGCATTCAGTAAAGAATGTTTTGACACGAAATAATTGGAGCGCCCAAATGATTCTTAATCAGTTTATTTAAATTAAACTGAGATGTGCAGTAGTCACTGAGGCATGACACATCACATCGCAGGGGCGGTGATTAGGATTAGGTGATTATTTATTGAAAATTAAGTTAACAGCGTGCTAAGATGAAGTTGTAACCTATTGACTACCCGCCAAAAATACGATGGGCTTTTCTCTACTGTAGAGAGAATTATAAGAAGAACTACATTATGGGAATGGTTGATACCATTGTGGCATGAATATACAAGATACACAGCAAAATAATATAACACAAAGAGGATGGAAACTAACCTAGCACAAATAAAAACTACCCTAACACGAATAAAACACCATGGATGAAATAACCTAATATTAAACTAATCTAGCACAGACAATTACTTAAAACTACAATAGGATGAAAACTAATATAAAACAAATAAATAATGACCGTGACAATTACTTAAAACTTAATTTATTTATTTGGTAATTGTGAAACAACAAACAAAAGACGTTTAATTTATCATTCTTAATTTGTTTAATACTAAATATAAAGGTCTACATAAGCCCATGAAGTGATTGTGGATCTGGGACCTCGAAAATCAAAACCGACATTTTGAAAGGGATTACTGGGGTTAACACGTGGTGGCGGTAACGTCCCATCTGTTGTTGTGGATTTTTTGCGCGTAGACGGAAATAAATAACACGTTTTCTTAAAATGTTACGAACAGTAGTTCGAAACCTAGAAATCCAGAAGAAGATTCTCAGATCATTCATAACAGCTTGTGTACTAGTGTGTAGCAAACGCTGATAAGAATGAATTATAATTAATTTTGTGACATAATGATAAACTGGCAATATAATTTGATGTTTGAAATCAAAATTTAGATTTGACATTTGAAGGCGACCCCCAACTGTTTCACCTGTCCAGAGTACAATAAGTTCTTTGGAGTAAGTCTTTTGTTGGACTAATTGAGTAATAGTGGTTTACGGCCCTTCAGTTTCAATGACTCGGAGGGAGAAAACCTTTCGTTGTGAGGGAAGACAAATATTGTGAATACATCTTGAAAAATTGAAAAAATTCAACAACCTTTAATAAATGATGAATATTACAAAAATACATCAGAAATTAAAGAGGAGTACTGACTAAATGTGATGAATCAACTCCTACGCTCAGATGTTGAACCACAAAATTTGACTTCTCGTGAAGCCAATATTCTTGATATAGACACAACCAAGGTGGGCCGTGCCAACACAGGAAACTATCCTTAAGGGCGGTGGAAGTATCTTCCACGTCATGGAATGACAACTGGATTATCGGCAAACGCGACATACTGTCTTGTCAGTTTTTCTTTGAATATACGCAAGTCGGTTGGAGACAAAGGTTTTCCAGTTACTTGAAAGTGAACTAATCCAGAATAAAACATTTTTGGAATCTGCACAAAGAAAATGTTACAATTAGAATAATTGAAAATATATAACAGTTTTGAAATTAATTTGGCTAGGAGTAGAGTTGCACAGAGTTCTACTATAATTTGAGATATTAACCATTAATTGATAGCGCCTTGATAGGTGTTACGCGAGACTTAGTACACACTTATTGCGAAGTGACTTCGCGAGTGCTACAGGATACTTAGTAAAAACATGCTCCGGAGGCTTTCTCGCAAGCATCACAAAATCTTTTTGAACAAATATGATTTGGTTCAAATTTGAAAAGACAATTATAACAAATGAAGGATTTTGACCTCAGCAGATGTCTGCGAGCGAAAATTAAAAAAACAATTGCGGTCTAAATGTGAATTTGAATAGATAATCATTTAGATGATTTATTGGAATGATAGCTCTTGACATTGTAAGACTGACAAATTTGTCCATGTAGGTTGAAATTGTCATCAGAAATAGGATTATTTTCAATCATTTGTTTCGCTTGATCTTTAAGTGCGGAAACAAGATATTGAAATTTTGAGAAACCGAGAAAGCCAGGTTGGTTGATAACCGCTATTATAAGGTTATTTATAAAGGGAATCCACTTGCCGAATTCACCTTCAAATGTCGATTTTGAGTTCCGGGATCTTCACCGCACTTGATGGAGCGTGATTACACGAACTAACAACACAAAGATTGTCATCGCTTTGATTAGCGAGTCGTAATGAATCATCAAACCCTTCAATGGCAACCTTCATATTAGTTATTAAACTAAAATATCTCAACTGCAAGATTTCTGGGATGTCAGAATCATCATCAAACTGTTCAATTTCCAACAATTGATTCAAATTTCGAGAAAATATGCTGAACTTCGTGCTTAACTTCAAGGTGAACTGTCATGATCTCCGATTCTAGTAAGGAGGATATGGTAAAAACAATTTCAAAATATTTTTCACGAGCGTAACCTCCGCCAGCCAATGAACGAAAAACTGGTTCACATTTGAAAAAAATACAAGAGTTTTGGAAAATCCCAAATCTCGTGTCTATTTATGATCAAGTATATATTTGATTCACACCCAGTCAAATGGGTCCCCGACCCCTTTATATTGGATTCACACAAACTCAAATGTATCCTCGACTCCTTAATAGGTACGAACTTATTCCAATGAAAAGGACGGAAGTTGTTGGACATAGTATCGTTACGAATTGTAACGGTGCAGTAGATCCATTAGTATAAGTCTAATGCAAATGCAATGAGTCATTTTAAACACGATTTCTTACTTTCAATATTGCATTCAACATATGGATTCTTGTTATTGGTTATCGGACCACTTCTCATCAATAAATTGTGTACGCTATTGTATTTTGGAAGGCAATTATTTGAAAGTAATAATCATTACGGAAAAAGGAATGTAACTCTCTTCCTTAAAACAACAGTATTTTTGGACAACTTATTATGTTAAAATGATAAAAGAAAAATCTTTCATTTCAAATCACTAAAAGAAACTAGTGGTGCAAAACCATTGCACATACTTTCTCATTTACGTTTGCATAGAGAGTGACATTAAAGAATTTATAATATGTTATAAGACAGTAAAAATATATTTTTTGATGGAATACATTCGGACAAAGCAGGAAATTGTCTTAGTACCTTCGTATGGTCCCAAATACATGGAATCTGAATTTGCACCACCTGGAGGTGTGCATAACTTTTGGGAGTCAGAATATCACGAAATGTTTGCACTTTTTTCAATTTTATATTTATATCTCAATTTTATTCTTAAACCAAGCATTGCACAGTAAAGTATACTCAGTTCAAAACTAAAGTGGACAAAATTATGCGTCAAATGAATACCTCAAACATTAAATTCGGTACAGCGGTTTGCCCGCAATGGCCGATCAAAAATATCCATTTTTAGCAACTTGTTGCTAAAAATGTTGTAATAGTAATTCCAAACCTCGCAAACTTTGCAATGAGCGCATCAGTAAAAAACTTTGACGAAAAGAGTTGTAGAGAATTAACAACTATATTACAAAACACCATATTTCCCAAATTTGCTCAATTTTTTAGTTTTGTAGAGGCATATATGTGAAAAAGGTGTTTAATGACATTTTCACTTCCACAGATCTTTCTTCATTCTCGATGTGTATAGTTGTCGAATTACTCTAAATTTAATTCTGAATACACGATTGACCCTTGCAACTTTGCCAGATGGTGTAACATTTTAAAACCGGTTTGCGGCAGCTGCACTTCCCCAAACATTTGCACAAAACTGTGTTTAAGACTTCGGGGGCAGCAGGTTCCTTGGTGTTGATAGGGAGCAGACCACGACTTGATCTCCAACACCACTCGAGAGGATTTACGTCTCGCCCGTACCATTTTTTAACTTGGTAGTATGTACGTAGAGAATTTTGGGCTGCTGCATCTGTGGGGGATGAGGATGCTAAGTCGAATTGCACCTTCGTTAGTCATTTACCAAACAGCGAGTACCGGAGATCATCCAGTGAGGATTCGATTTGTCTGGAGTGATGTAAGGAAGCAAAAATTCGCTTCCCCGCTGAAGGTACATCACCTTCAGTAGCACCTTCCACTCGAAACACAGCAGCAGCTTGTTGCAAATCTGGGCGACTCGTTGAAAGTTTTACAATCATCAACTACCCTTGACGAAAAAATGCGGAAGTAGTATCTCATCCACTGAAAGCGCGAAGAATCTAATTTTATTTCGCAGGTTCTGAATATTTGAAGTTTACAGGAAGTATATAGTGTTATCTGTCGTCCCTTTCCCAGGTTTCAGCATGATATTTTGAGAGGAAGGTGCAATAGCAGTCAGCAGCACCAACAGATCTGTGTCGTCACCTACACTAACCACCCTCTCATTAATCTGGGCCAGTTAAGTGGCTGTTGAGATGATAAGTGTCGGCATCCTCACAGTGAAACACACTTCTAATATATTAACACGCAGTATGGTAATTAGTCGTTTGTTGCTATCATTTGATAAGTTGTTCTTTGGGTATTGTGGATGTCATCGATTCATCAAATGCTACAGTTGCGGCAAACAATTTTTACGGAGCTGGAGCACGGTTGTTTTAGTGCTCTTTGCATCAGGGTAGACGTCAAAAACAGTGGTTATTCCTTCATATTTATAATAGTTTCCTATGTATTGCACATATTTCGAAAATGTTTCCTTCACAGTTACATAACTACGTAATAGAAATACACCGTCAACCACGAATGTAGCATCAAGGAAGTCGACATCTTCAGACACCGGGAAGAACAGATCCTTGAAGACTCATTTCCTCGTTTTAAGCATTCCACTTTCGTCAAACACAGACAGTGAATACGGAGCAAACAAATGATTCTTGTAGAAGATCTCAATCAATTCAACAATCATGTTCTGTGATACCTAGCCTCTGCGGCCACTGGGTCAGAAACGAGACGGATTCGTACCACACCTTCATTTTCCTTACTTTCAGCAGTACCTTGGATTCTAAAGTTTCAACACGATTAAGTCTCTCTTCTAATTTTATTATTTTTATTTTCGCTCTTCTCGAATTCTGGTGAAGCCTGTAAATCATATATTACACAATTAAAATCATTTTCAGACCACTAGGTCTTAGAAAAGAGACCGTGTAGTTATTATGTTTAACTTAATACTTCTTGCTAATTTCTATGAAGATTTCAATACATTTCTTCATATTTGTTGATTCATCCACAAACAAACTTGTATCATAAATGGAACACTTTTCATGCTCATCCTTAAATAAGAAAAGACCGTCAACTGAAATTTATAAATCTACATCTACATCATATTTATTTGACAGTTATACTTGAAAGTTTTTTTTGTGGGGCTTTAGGGCTCGTCAACATCGAGGTCATTAGAGCTCATGTAAATAGGAAAAAATGCAGTTTCGCACCATAGAGAAGAGCCGTAGTGACTCTTCCCCGTGTGTGGGACTCGCCGAATATCTCGACCATACCCACTAAAAAACCCTCCTGAATTCAACAAATATCTAAATACAAAGATTTAAGAAAAGAAAACAGAATACCAATACATTATATCACAAAAAAAAGGAAAACAATTTCTAAATATTATATTTTCTAATTACAGAAACGAACGATGAAAACAAAGAAGACAGTAAAGATGAAAANTTAAACCCTCCCGAGAACTTGTGGGAGGAGCCCCGATCTACTCATAAAATTCAACAGTTTGTTAACATTAACCGTTTCATTTCCGAGAATTGTTGGTAAATCTGCAGCCAGACCAATTTGTCTCCGTATACTCGAGTATCTTCTGCAATCAGTTAGTAGGTGACGCACTGTCAGCGAACAGGTACACTCCTCACAAACGGGTTCATCATCAAGTAGTAAGAGATACCTATGAGTGAGAGGACAATGTCCTATGCGCAGGCAGGTCAGCAAGACCTCGTTGCGCCGGACTGGCCAACAGGAACTGCTCCATGACTTAACAGAAGGTTTGATAAGTCGGAGCTTATTCCTTTCAACAGCTAACCACTCATTGCTCCATTCACTCAGAATCCTCAACTTGATGGAATTTGAGATCTCGTTTTGGAATCGTGGAGAAATCCACGCGAGTCATAAGGCATGCGGAAACGTCTGCTACCTCATTTCCTCTGATTCCCACGTGTCCGGGAATCCAGCAAAACATTATGTTCTTTCCATCACTTTGCAGTGAGAAAAGTACATTCTGGATGTTCTGGATCAACTTATCAGCTGGATACATATTCTGGATTGCTTGAAGGTCACTAAGCGAATCAGAACAAATCAGGAAATGTGATCCGCGGGAGCACTTAGTTGATCGCAATGCTCTCAATATAGCGTAACACTCAGCGATGTAAACGCTGCATAAGTCACCTAGACGGTAGCCATACGTCTTACGGGGAAATACCACGGAGCAGCCGACACCATCAGCCTGCTTCGACCTGTCGGTAAATACAGGGATATGGACCCGGTGTTTGTAGTGGATTAGGTGAAAGCATACCCTCAACATCGGAGCTGGAGTGTTCTTCTTGTCATGATGCAGAAGATCGAAAATAATCTTCGGCTTGTGCAAAGCCCAAGGGGGAGACTAACTAAAACCTTGAACTAAGACATTAGGTGTGCGTATATTTAAGGTTTCCAAAATTTGTTTGGAGCGATATCCAAAAGGTTTGGTTGCACTCAGTCTGTTGTTGTAGAAACGGATGGAAGAGGAAGGATGAAAAACCGCGTAGTGCACCAGATTGTCAGGTAAAGTTTGCAAGTGGCAAAAGTGTCGTAGCATGAGGATTTGCCGCCAGAGGTAAAGAGATGGTTCGCATACAAACTCGGAATGGGACTAGTGCGGTATGCTCCCGNGCTCCCGTAACTAGTCGAATTCCGGCATGGTGGACACTATCCAACTTCCTTAAATAGCTTGCACGAGCAGAGCTATATACAACGCAGCCATAATCGAGCCGAGATCTTATGAATGCTCGATAAAAATGGTGCAAAGAGCAGCGATCAGCGTCCCATTTCCTGCTACTCAGCCACTTCAATAAATTCAGACTTTTATGTTCTTGCTCTTAGGTCTGACATGTTCAATCCAATTCAGTCTCTGATCAAAGATTAGACATAAGAATTTCACGAAAGGATAGAATTTGAGAACGTTATTCCCCAGGGCGAGGTGAGATTCTGCCAGAAGGCTTGGTCTCCTACTGAAAAGAACACAGCGTGTTTTCTCAGCAGAGAAACGAAAACCTGTCGTTTTCGACCAGTGGTATAATCTATTCAGGACGAGTTGGATTTGTCCCTCCGCGCCTGTGACACTCTGTGATGAACAAAAGATAGAAAAGTCATCAAAGCGACAAAAAGAGAGTGTAAAACAGGATTCTTTACAGCAGACGTTATGCTGTTTATGGCCACTGCAAACAAGGTCACACTCAAGACTGAGACCTGAGGAACACCGTTCTCTTGAAGGAGATCCGAGGTGTCTCTTCCAATTCTATAGCGGAAGGAACGTTGATCCAAAAAGGACATGAGCATCAGAGAAAGACGTCCTCTAAATCCCCAGGCATAGAGTTGTTGTAAAATGCCATGACGCCAAGTAGTATCGTAAGCCTTCTCGATGTCAAAAAATATTCCGATCATGTTTTGTCTTCGGACAAAAGCATCTTGAATTGCTGTTTCCAGGAGAAGTAAGTTGTCCAAGGTGGAATGGAACTTCCTGAAACCGCACTGAGATCGACTCAGCAAGTAATGCCGTTTAAGATACCAGACGAGACGTCGGTTGATAATTCTCTCCAGTTTTACCAACGCAACTTGTCCAGGCAATGCTTCGATAACTACTGATTTTCGTTTTGTCCTTACCTATTTTTAGTAAAGGAATAAGCGTTGCTTCCTTCCAGGAATTAGGGAATACTCCCTCGGACCAAGAAAGATTAAAGATATCCAGAAGGTATTCTTTCGATTCGAGTCTGAGTTGTCTCAGCATTTCATAATGAATTAAATTAGGGCCAGGAGCAGTGTTGTGGACTGTCGCTAAAGCTGACTCAAGTTTCCACATAGAGAAGGGAGAGTTGTAGGGTTCTCAGTTGGTGGAACAAAAGTTAAAAGATGTGCTCTCTGCTGTTTCCCTTTTTCTCGCGAAATCAGGATCGCAATTTGCTGTAGATGTTAGGCCAGCAAAAATTCAGCCATCACTGTTGCCATTTCTCTGTTGTTGGTGAGAACCTGACCCTGATAACTGAGTCCAGATATTGGGACTCGAGAATACCTTCCAGATATCTTTCGGATGGACTCCCATACTTTAGTTGATGATGTTCTCTTAATGGTGCTTAGAAACTCTTTCCAGGAGGTGGATCTGGATTCTTTGATAGTTCTGCGCTCTTTTGCTCTAGCAATCCGATACGCGGCGAGGTTTTCCGGAGATGGACTAGCCTTAAATCTACGCAATGCTCTTCGCCTTGCCCGAATGGCGGACCGACATGCGTCGTTCCACCAGGGGACATGAGGTCTTCGCGGAAATATAGATGTTTTCGGAATGGATTCATCAGCGGCGTGATGAATCACCTGGGCCAGATGGTCTACCCTCTCTTGGACACTACCCGTTTCTCTGAAGACAGACAGGGAACGGTACAGTGTCCAATTAGCTTTACTGAGAATCCATTTCTATGGCTTGCTTTCGGGAATAGTCGCACGTTCCTGCAAGGACAACCAGATAGGATGATGGTCGCTACCGTGCAGATCATCTTCTACCTTCCATTGAAAGATATCAGCAACTTCAGGAGAGCAAATTGATAGGTCTATAGCAGTCCATGACACCGTGCCAAATGCGAAGTGGGTCATATCCCCGGTGTTCAGTAGACATAAATCTTCCCGCTCAAAGAGACAATTCAGCAGTCGGTCCCTGGGCAATCACTCGACGAGCCCCACAGTACACTGTGGGCGTTGAAATCTCCAAGGAGGAGGAATGGTCGAGGGAGCTGATGAATGAAATCTGAGGGAGGTCTTCGAAAAATCTCGTGTCGGAGGAAGATATATAGAACACACGGTCATAGATGGCACACTGTGAATTTTGACTGCTATAGCCTGGATGTGGGTTAGTAGGAGAACAGGTGAGCAGAGGATAGTGTTTCTAACAAACACGGCAACTCCACCTCTTGCTCGATCTCCCGTGGTGTCGTCATATCTGAAGATGCTGTATCCTCGCAGAGAGGGTGAGTGTTCTGGTGAAAGGTGTGTATCTTGTGGGCAAATACAGATCGGATTACGACGCGCTAAGAGTTGTAACTCTTCACGTTGAGTTCTATAACCATTAAGGTTCCACTGAAGTATGGAAGCCATTACTTTTCGGTACCTCCTTGGTCAGGCACTTGAATGTGCATTTCCGCGTCACCGTCAGACAATGCACATTCCGACTCCGAGGTAGGAAGAAGAGAGACATTCTTCATTTGTCTCTGGGACTTCTCCGATGTTGTTGGCTTTGATTTTATGAAGTCAACAAGGTTCAGGGATTTAGCCTTCGAACCTTGCTTGGCTTTTGATAGTTTAATACTGGAAGAAATACGTGGTACACTGCTGGTCTTCGTATTTGTATTAGATGGAAGGGGTGTGGAGGGAGTCTTGGGTTTGACTGGAGTATATTGGATATCTCTCTTGCCGCATTTGCACTGGCATGTGCACGACGTTGTCGTAGACACGTCAGTGAAATCGGTTTGGATTGACACGCTCTTCTTGATTACAGGAGTCTTGGCTGCGGTGGAGTAACTGGTAGAAAATACAGTGTATAAAGCCCTATATTTCTTCCGAGCTTCACCGTACGGGATCTTCTTCGTAGTCTTGATCTCTTGTATTTTCTCTTCGAGAATGGCGACACACTCCCTGCTCCACACCAGGTGGCTGCCTGTTGAATTAATACACTTAACAGGCCCTGGGCATGAGACGCCGGGTTCGTGTGCTTCCTTCCCGCATTTACCGCATGTTTCACGGCCCTTACAAGATGTTGTTGTATGTCCAAACCTCTGGCACTTGAAACAGCGCAGAGGATTTGGAACAAAGGGTCGCACGGGCAGGTTAAGCCATCCAGCTTTAATATCCTTTGGTAGTTGGGGACAGTCAAAAGTCAAGACGAAGGAATCGGTCTTCTGTAGATGACCATTAACCTTCCTCATGATCTGACTTACCTCAACTACGTGGTCAGCCTCCCATTCCGCAACTAGGTCTTCAGTTGACATATCCATAATATCCCTGCAACTTACGACCCCCTTGCTGCGATTAAGCGCAGCATGGAGCTCGCACGTCACAGGGAACTCTCCCAACTTTTCACACTTTAACAGCGTTAGGGCCTGTTTGTTGGAGTTGGTTTCCAACAACATGGATCCATTTCGTAACCTTTTGATATTCTTCAGTGTACCACATATTCCTTGAAGTCCTTTATAAATATAAAAGGGCGAAACGTTTTCCAAGGTTCCTTCCTTTCTTTTCATTACAATAAAAACATTCTCGTAAGGAATGCTCTGTAACTTTTCTTCATCTTGTGAAGCGGGAGGGCTGGCAACCCTCGGCCGCTTCGAAGATCCTGAGGCGTAATACTTACCCTGCGGCTCGCCCACTCCGCAAGGCAGGGAGGAAGAGGAATCTATCATTTTGTCCCACGAGTGAGGAGGAAATAAATGTCCGGTGACGTGGAGCCCCCGCATCACGTCACTAAGCCTTGCTCAACTGAGGTGCGGCAGTTGCCCCAGAGGTTGTCCGCTAGCGAGTGTTTGTCCTCAACACCTATTCACCTCATCGGCGCGTAACACACCTTGAGGTTGAGGGTTTTATTTATAAAGGTTTAATCCTTCCTCGCGACCCGGCCAATGAAGGAAAAATCTCCGCCCTTCAAAACACGCAATTTTCCATCATCGCGCCAATGGTGGTTGCTGAAGAATGTCCAAAGCTTACGGTGTCCGAGGACTGGTAGCGCAATACCAGTCCTCAGCTCGGGGCCGTGGGTTCGCCAAGCCCATACTCACTCGAAACTGAGCTCGCTGCGGGGGAAAGAAGAAGAAAGAGGAGAAGGAGAAGAAGAAAGAGAAGAAGGGGAAAATGAAAGATACCCTAGCTCCAATAGTGTCGGGATCGAAAAGAACAAGAGACGACCATGAAGGTCAGAAAAGAGAAAGGAAGGAGCCCGACACAAGCAAGTGGAAGCATTGCCAGACTCAGCTCGGGGCCCCGTGTTCGCCAAACACGTACTTACTAGATGTAAGCCCCCTGGCGGAAGGATAAGAAGAAATAGAGGAAAGAGAAGAAGAGGAAAATGAAAGATACCCTAGCTCTAATAGCGTCGGGATCGAAAAGAACAAGAGGTGACCAAGGGAGGTCAGGAAAGAGAAAGGAAGGAGCATAGAACAAAACTCTAAAATAGAGAAAAAATGGGATTTATGGCGTTTTTTGAAATAACTGTTTAGTGCTCTATAACTCTTTTCGTTAAAGTTTCTTTTTGGAGTGCTCATTGCAAAGTTTGCGAGGTTTGAAAATGACTATTATAACTTTTTCCGTTAAGTTGCTAAACATTGGAGTTTTTTGATAGGTCAGTGCGGGCAAACCACTGAACCGAATTTAAATGATGAGATATAAATATAAAACTGAAAAAAGTGCAAACATTTCGTGGTATTTTGACTGCCAAAAGTTATGCACACCTACAGGTGGTGCAAATTTAGATTCCATGTTTTTGGGACCAAATGAAGGTATTAAGACGATTTCCTGCTTTGTACGAATTAATTCTATCAACCCCCCTTTTTCGATCTAGTTTTATTGGCCTATTATGGCATGGCTCTTTGTAATTTGGTTATATTTCTCGTTACCCAATAAAAAAAGCATGGTACTCTATATTATTCTTGTTTTTAACATGGTACTCTATATTATTCTTCATGCTACCCTTTTCGAAAATGTTATTATAGAAATACTTTCATTAGCATTTACTAGTTTACATTAAGCTTATTAAATTTATTAATTTAATAAGCTTTCTAATTTACAAATTCCGTATTTAGGTTTCTGGTGGCGATTATGTAAGTAATATTTATATTATATTTTACTAATAATATTTAATATAAATATAATACCGGTATTTTTATCCCAGAAACCATGAAGCATACAATCAATATTCTTATATAATTTAGTTAAAAATAAATAAATTTCTTTGCAATTTCAAATTGCAAATTTCTATTCAATAAAAATTAATCATATCTATGATTAATTTCATTTAAAGAGATTTAAAGATTTAAATATCGGTTTTTATTGATTTTCCCTTGTATTGCGAACGCTCCTTGTCTATCTTGCTTAAGAGTCTTTGAGTGTTAAAAATATTTTATTTAAATTACTTTTACTTATAACGTTTGAAACATAGAACATTGAATTATAGAAGAATCAGGAATAATAAACAAAAAAGATTTTTCATAATATGTAACCTACAAGACAAAAAAATACGTTACCTAGTTCATTCTTCAAACAACATCAGTATTCATACAAAATAATCTACTCACATATCAAATAATATGCTTCAACATAGAAATATAACACACAGCATCCACGAAGATAACACCAACATTCGGTAAAAGAAGCAGTAGAAACACCTGATACGAAAGCTTACGCAGCGAAAAGATTCCCAGCATCACCGAATAAGAGGTTGTGAGTGGTGCCTGGAGTTCGCGTGGATGGGAGGTTCGTATTTCCAAAAGTAACAAGGGATAGAGACATTCTTCTGTTCTCCTTCTAGAGTAAGATATTAAATGCGCAATATCTACAAACCACTACTCTTCGGACTCACACCATTAGCAAACTTAAAACTATGCGCCAGAAACGTAAGTCCAGTAAAAATATACATTTTTCCTGGTAAAAAGTTCTAATTTTTTGGTATATTACTTGTGCTAGGATCCTAACATAAAATCCAAGGTTTCGACCTGGGTGCGCCACCGCGCGATAAAAAAGTCAACATTTTCGACGCCATCTTTTATTTATTGAAATAACTCCCTAACGATGCATTTCTCAGAAAATTTTATACTTACCTTTTTGTACTAGAGTAAAGTTATAAACGAATGGTTACTAAATGAGTTTTGTACAAGAAATGGATATTGAGATACACCGTTTAAAAAAATGATATTTTTCCAAAAATTGTGAAATATGTCAAATTACGGCAAACATTGCTAAAGTATTGCTAAATGACAACTCGGACAACAAAATTTACAGTATACTGAATTTCCTACAAAAGCAGCTTAATTTCATATTCATAATACGAATAAGTAATGAGATACAACCCCATAAGTTTTCCGAATATTCTTAAAGAATATACTTTATTGTATGATATGTGTTCACGAAAGATGTATGCAAGGCTGTTAGGTACTTCAACCAAAAATTGTGTATTGCGTCTGGCCCTGATGATTTCCAGTTATGCATTTTTCTGAGAACT
Source organism: Laupala kohalensis (assembly GCA_002313205.1). Taxonomy (NCBI): domain Eukaryota; kingdom Metazoa; phylum Arthropoda; class Insecta; order Orthoptera; family Trigonidiidae; genus Laupala; species Laupala kohalensis. The sequence goes on along the minus strand of NNCF01127740.1, from coordinate 1,106,709 downwards.
TTCTTTACATCCTCTAAAGAAGCAGTGGGTTCCCCCTTTTCGTCACTGGGTCTAGATGATTCATTTACCAAGGGGTCTTGGTGTTGTCCTGTGCAGGATGAGACCACTGGGTGCTCCAGAATTCAACTAACTTCTGTGTCGGTGGTTCATTTTTTAGTTGAATGCTTACACCTTTCGTGAACACCATCAACAAAGTTGGGCTCTAATGACCTGGATGTTGACGAGCCCTAAAGCCCCACAAAAAAAATCAACAAAGTTATTGACAATCCAAATCAAATACCAAGATTCATGTGCCAAGCAATCACCTATCCGAAGCCTAAAAGTCCTGAAACATGTAATTACAAACCTATTACCTGTCTTAATAAATATATTAAATCCTTTCATTATAATCGCGCAGAAAGTAACTCAACATATAAATACGCAAAATATACTAACAAAAGAGCAAAAATGGTATAGAAAAGGGGCTCAGTGATGCAAAGAACAACTTTTAATTGATATGGTTGTAGTGAGCCAAGCAAAGAAAAAGAAAATAAATTTAGCTGTTAGTTGGATCGACTATCATAAAGAGTACGGTTCCGTCCCGCATTCTTGGCTTTTGAAAATCTTGGCCACATACAAAATTCACCCTAAAGTAACCAGTTTACTTAAAACTCACATGAACGGCTGGTGCACACAATTAGAATTGAAGAATGGCAACAAAACAAGATCAACCCAAATACCCATCCGACGTGGCATTTTCCAGGCCGATACATTCAGTCCATTTGGTTTTGCCTCGCATTCAACTCTTTGTCTAAGATGTAAAATGAATCGGGTTTGGTATTTTAACTTCTCAGTAGAAACAAAAGGATTCATACTGTTTCGAAAAAACGCTTGAAATGATCGTGCAGATTAACGGATTAATGAACACCTGGGACGAGCAGTCAACTCTTGGTTACAGTTGTGTCTATGCGTCTGCGCAGTTCAGCAAATTGAGATTGCCGCTTAAAAGATATATTATATGAATCAGTGTGCGGTCAGGAGTGAGCCGCGTAACATCGGCATGCCTTGTCGTTCGTCGTAATGAAATAGTTTCATTTTATACCAGTGTGTCAGTGATCGGATTAAGGTCGTTTCTCTCACAAAGGCAGACGGAAGCAGTTCAAAATTCCATTAACAGGCTGCGCCGAATATCACCGAATTATTTCTACAGACAAAAGACGATCTTTGACCACGAATTCATTTGTCAAGTCAAATTCGACTGTCCACCAGAGAACCAGAAATCGACTGAAATACGTATTGTATCTTATTAAATTCGTTTTGTTGTTGTCATTTTTCCATATTGAAACAACTTATTAAAATTCACATTATTGAATGGTGTGAATTCACTTATTAAATTCAACTCATTATTGAATTAGCGCTAAAAAGGTTCACGAGAATGAAACTATTTTTTTAGAGCTCCAATCAGATTAATTCTTCTCCAAACAATAAGCTGTGTTTTGTATTGTTTCTTCTTCTCACTCTTGTGGTAAAACTGTTAGCAGGAACTCGCTGGCGCCTGGAGAATCGTGTTTTTTGGTTTTGTGTTGACACATACCATTAGTCACTTGTTTTATATGGATGACTAAAAATTATTCGCTAAAGATAAAGATGAACTAAGCAGACTTTTGGAGATCACTGCACAATTTAGTAAAGATATACAAATGAATTTTGGATCCGACAAATATGCAATGTTGAATGTTAAAAGAGGTAACTGAAGAATTGTCAGTCCCATTAAAAGTACAAGCAAACTCCTGTAAAATAGAAGCACTGAATTCTTATAACAGTTATAAATATATTGGTTTCAACCAAAGTCTACTAATAAACAACAAGCACAGTACACAAACTGGAATCCTTATTTAGGAAACACCTCAACAAAATTATGGAGACAGAATTAATTTCAAAAAACAAAATTAAAGCAATTAATTATTGGTGCATTCCAGTTCTGACATATTCATTTGGGATAGTTCATTGGTCACAAACAGATTTTGAAATTTAAACAGGATACGTACAACTCTCACAAAATACACAACGCACGACCCTAAAACCGCAGTTAAACGCCTTTACATTCCTAGGAAAGTAGGTGGTCGTGGTTTGTTGGACACGTTGAAGATATGGAAGACCATGTCTCTCCGTGGCAGATTTCCCCATTCTCTTGAAAATACCGATCAAGATGTCTCAGTGCAATGGCTCAGAGATGGGGCTCTATTTGGAGAGACAGAGGGATTCGTGCAAGCAATTCAGGATCAAGTCATCGCAACTAACAACTATAAACTGCACATTGAAAAGCAAGATGTTAACGAGAAATGTAGAATTTGTCATCTGTCATCAGATAGTTTAGGTCACATTACCATTGAATGTACAAATTTAGCTAACACAGTATCTACACCGGCATAACGTGCCTGCTAACATTATACATCAATCTATTGCAACAAGATTCGGACTTTTAACAGAAGAAGCTGAAATGACCACACCCTATTATAAATACCACGTGTTAACACAAAACATACGAGCTCCAAACACGTTCACCTTTCCAGCACACAGCAAACCTCTGCTAACAATTCACCAACAAGAATAAGGAGTTCATAAAAACACGGTTTATTGCTTGAGGAAAAATTTATCTGATTGGGCGCTCTAAAAATACTGTTTCATTGTCAAGATAGCTTTTTATTGTTTTGATCAATAATACATTCAATTTACTAACTAAATTCACACTATACAATAATGCGAATAGTTATAAGTGTTTCAGCATGGAAAAAAAGACCAAAAAATGAATTTAATAAAGATACAATACGTATTTCCTGGTTCCTCGTGAACATCTTACAATTTTGACGACGCTTTGACTCGATTGTTTTAAGACCAGTCACCCTGCGCTCTAGGGTTCCCCGGTCACTGGCGCCCCTGTTAGTATAATTTGGAACTGATCTCTTCAGCTGTTATCAGCGACGGCGGCCGGCAACAGCAAGCGTGATCGCATCGCGGCTTCCCATCGCATACTGATTAAAAATAGTATATCTTTTAAACGGCAATCTCAATTTTGCAGAAGTGCACAGGCGCAAGACACCTGTAAGCAAGAGTTTACTGCCCGCCCCTGGTGTTTATTAATCCGTTACCTGCACGATCGTTTCAAGCGTGTATGTTGGGTTTTTCGAATCACCAAGCAAGACCTACAATAGAAAACAAAGATTTTAAACTATATTATGACCTACCTGTAAACACAGATAAAACAGTCCCAGCTAATAGACCAGATATTATACTACATAATTTCAGGGAACGAAAAGCATTCATCATTGATGTCACCCATCCAGCATATCATAACATTGACGAAGCAGAAATCGACAAGATTTCAAAATACATCCCACTTTCAATAAAATATAAAGACATCTATAAACTCAAAACTGTAGAAATTTTAATAATCGTTGTTACAGCAAATGATCTCATAAATAAGAACCTGCAAGAAAATTTGGAAAAACTAAATCTGCATCCCAAAAAACGTATTCCCAAGATCCAAAAATCTGTCATCTAGAAACTTGCCGTACTGTTTACTCCGTGCTTAACTTACCAAGCCAGGACTGAGGCATGCATGGTTCCTCAAACCTTAAAAAACCGTGTGAATAATCCCCGAGAAGAAATTGTACAATAATAATAACAATAATAAACCCTTTGAGGTAGCTTATACGGGTTGTGGCGTCTCCGATGCACCCGACATCGCAAGTGGTTCTGGTTCAACGTGGTTGGCTGTAACACCGAGTGTCCCAGCAAATAGTATCGTGCTTTTCTTATAGAAAGATTTTTTCCTTTGGGACGTATAGAAAGAGTATCTGTGTTGCGAGACATGTGCAGATATATATGACATGAACTTGAAGCAATCCACAAGTAAACTGAATTTGCGGTCCGTCCACTGTGATATAGGTTGCAGTGAAAACAAGACGACAAGTCTCGGAACAATTATTGCCTGGTAATGGGACTGTACCCGGCAATGAACCATCCCAGTTCCCTTTGAAGGATAGCGGAGAGAGTGGCGCACCATCATCGAGGTTCACAAGACATCGGCGAGTCACGGGTAACACCTCCACAAGACCGATACAGAGGATAATCACCCCTCTCCCAGTCAATAGTGCTTGGCCAGGTGAACAGTGCCAGGGCACCATTCCGGTTGAGCTACCGAGACGACGTATGTAGTGGACAACAGAACTAAATTAAAATTTGATACGCTTTTTCTACTTCTGTAGACTTAGAAACTAACCTCACTTGATATATGACCGAACTTCACCGCATTTTCTTGAATCTCTATCCCGCACTTGAATTTTTAAGTGAACAGCGTCTGGCAGATCAGAAAATAGCTATAATTGTAGCAAATTGGTTCCGTCAAGCGTACGTGAACAAATTAAACGAGAAGTAGGTTTGTCACAAGCCATGACAGGAAACGAAGGACGAACAGAAGGAGAAATTTTGTCTGTGGTTGCTGAGGAAGAGGAGGAAGAAAGTCAAAGTTTTCCAGTATCCACGGAAGTAGGTCAACCAGCTAGGTGTGAAAAGGAACAAGAATTTCATGAAGAATTTGAAATACATTGTGCTATTTGGGAATACCAACCTAGAAAAGAGACGCAGACTACCAAAGTTGAAAGAAAACAGGAACAGTTCTCTCCACATTGGGGTGGCAAATAAGGAATAGTCACAAAGAGTAAATGAAAATGTAGGAATGCCAGAATTACATTATTTAACACATTGCGGAGCTGCCAGTGTTTTATCTCTAAACAAGCAAAAAATAAATACAAAAGAAATAAGAACAGAACCTAGACGAAATTCTAATCCTCTCCGGCTTGTAAGAACGGAAAAGAGACAATGCAAACTCAGGACTGATGTGAATAGATGAACAAATATGTAAAAGGTAATGGGTCCAGAAACACGAAAAACTATTGTGAAAATATTTTGCGCGAATTGAATTTAAATAAGGAAAATCCTGAGACGCCAGTGATACCCTTTGATCTGCTGACACAAAAATTTTCTGCATATTCGAAGGAACTACAGCGTCATCGCATTAGCTACAGGAGAAGAGAAGCCACTAGAATGTTCAATCAAAATCAGCGTCGTGTTTTTAGAAAGATTCGGGATGAACAAGACGAAACAGGAAATGAGCCGTCAAAAAAAAAAAAAAAAGTTCGCCAGAACTGGAACTATATTTGGAAGAATGATGGGTGTCACAATGTCGATGCGCTATGGGTATAGAAACAATCCGAAAGATACAATCAAGTTCAAGCCATGGAGTTTCACGAAGTGTCAGCTGATGAGATCAAGCAAGTAATTATGCGAACTCACTGGTGGAAGGTACCAGAACCAGATGGAATTCAGAACTACTGGCTGAAGAAATTTACGCCTATTCATCAACGTCTGTTCACATACTATATGATGAATCCGGAGAGGACCCCTGCGTTTGCTACAGCTGGAAGTACTCACCTGCTGCTGAAGAAAGGCAACTTTGATGAACCATTTAATTATAGGTCTATCACATGCTTACCCACTCTATAAAAGCATGACAAGTGTAATCACCAGAAGCATTGAAAAGTATAACATGATGGCAGAAGAGCAAAAAGGGATATAGGCGAGGTGCTCATGGATGTAAGGAACAGATTTGACCAACTTATTTGCGGTTGCACAGGCGTGGAGGAGACAGCGAAACATGTATTTGTCCTATATATACTACAAAAAAGCCTTTGATTCGGTACCGCACAGCTGGCTACTGCAGGTATTGAAGATATGCAGGATAGATGAGATTACATTTACGTTTTTGGAAGGAATGATGAAATCCTGGAAAACTAGACTTCAAGTAGAAGGTAAACCCATAGGGAGAGAAGTCAAAATAGAAAGAGGAATCTTCTAAGGAGTTAGTCTGAGAGCCCTTTGAATCTGCATGGTAATAAATCCAGTATCACAATTATTCCAAGAGTCTGAACATGGATTCAAGATCACGGCAAGGGATTCTAATTTCGTCCTAAGTCACATTTGTATATGGATGACATTAAACTGTATAGTTCAACGGAAAAATGGAATAAGATATCTTCTGAAGGTTATAGAAAACTACTCAGGAGATATAAAATTGAAATTTGGGCTGGAAAAATGAAGAATGGTCACTTTAAGAAAAGGTTAAGTTACACCAGTTGAAGGTTTCCCCACACAATATGCTGGAGTAATCGAGTCAATGGAAATAAGTGAAGAATATAAATACTTCGGATTTGTCCAAGCCAGATAACTTGAACACACAAAATTAAAGAACTGCTTTATGAACATCTTTAAAACGAGTAAATAAATTGCTGAGGATAGGTTTTAGTGGTATCAACTTGTGCAGAGCTGCAAGTATCTATGCAATGCCAGCGATTACCTATTCATTAGCAGTAATAAAGTGGAGCGATGTAGATCTCAAGATACAGCTCGATCAAACAGTTGCATTCACAAAACAAAATTCATAGCATCCTAATTCGGCTAAAGAGAAAGCTACTAAGAAAAAAGGGTGGAAGAGGAATTCTTGATGTACAACAACTGTGCAAGAGCACTGTAGTAAAACTTCGCGATAATTTCTTTACCAAGGAAAATGAAAGAAATCTGCACAGAACAGTGGTGAACGCAGATCGAAATCATACGCCACTTAACCTCGCAACACGAGATGAGTCCCCGAGCGTCGGAGAGCGAAATGAGACCCAATTATTAGAGAGTTGGAGTAGTAAAGTTATCCATGGAAAACATTTCTACCAACTGAAAAAACCAGAAGAAGATAGTGAAGAATCAAATGCTTGGTTTGCAAATGGCAGTGTTTTTGCTGAGACAGAGGGTTAGCAATGCCGAATCAGTGATTCCGACATTAAACTATAGGAAATACATCGCTGGCGAAGAAATTCCATCGGATAAGTGCAGAAAATGTAACTCCGCCAATGAAACCACATAATAGCCGGTTGCTCAGCGTTAGCCCCAAGGAGAGACACAATATAGTGGCTGCAACTGTACATAAAAAAACTCGCGGTTGCTCACGATGCATTCCAGTGTTGCTCACAATGCAGTCACAATGCATAACATTCCATCCAAGTCAACTTGGAGAGTTAGGCGACAGTTCGAATCAGCTGTGACAACTATTCGAGTGCTTACGGCCATCAACTGATTGCTTTCGAGAAATGGTGAGTGCAGCGTAAACCATTGAACAAACTCTTTAGTGTCATCATTATCTCGCTTGCCACGATTTGGATGTGAGTCAAATTGTTCACTTGTTATCAATGAAAAACCAACGTACGTTTCAACTTCCCCACAAATAGCGTTAAAATGGACCATCCCTACCGTCCATTGGGTGAGAACAGGTTCCGTAATCCCACCCTCTCGAGTGAACCAAACTTTTCATACACTTCATCAATACTTGTTCCACAGTTTGACTAGACCAAATACCGGACAAAAACTTATCAGTTCGTCGAACTGTCAAGTTGTCGTTTTTATTAACAATAGAAGGGTGACATACTTAACAATAAAAACGACACCTTTCCAATGTCCCTCAATTGGTCTTATTTTGACAAAGCTGTCAACATCACACCATTACCAAGAATACCTATAAACTCTACAAAAGATACCCACAAACATATATTTGAATTTAAACTATATTTCCTGATTTCATTTGTCAATTGTTTAGAATTACATAATTTTTAATTTAAAAATACTTTAGTATAAACGTAATTTATTTTACATACACAATATGACTTATTCTATAGCTTTACGCATAACATTACTTGAATATTATTATTATTATTATTATTATTATTATTATTGCGTCATAAATTTACAATGAGCCTTGAGATAATTATAGTAGTGATTATAGTATACGTTCCTTCAAGAACAACCAGGTAGAGTGATAGTCTCTACCATATAGTTCTTCGTCAACCTCCCATTTTAAAATATCAGCATCTTCAGGAGAACATAGACAGGTCTATAGCAGTTGATGACCCCGTAGCAAAAGCAAAGTGGGTCATTACTCTAGTGTTCATTATGCACAGTTCAGCAGTCGGCCCCTGGCACAGTCACTTGTAGAACCCCACATTCTGTGAGCGTTAAAATCTCCAAGGAGAAGGAATAGTCAGGTAGCTGATGGACCAAGTCCCTTAAGGCAACCTCCGATTAGTCTCGTGTCGGCGGAAGATACATAGAGCACACGGTTATCGTTGGAACGGTATGCTCTAGTATAGCTTTTGACGGGGTGTGGTTGGAGTTACTGGCTTCACGGGAAAAACTGGATGATCTTTCTTCCCACATTTGCACTGGCAAGTGCATGACATTATCGTTGACATGTCAGTATCAGATGTCTGGACGGAAATACTCTTCATTACTAAGGAGTCTTCGCTGTAGTGGATAAACTGGTTGAAAATGCAACATGTTGGGCCCTGTACATCTTCCGTGCTTTACAGTGTCTGGAAATCCTTTATTCTCTCCTCAAGAAAGGTGAAGCACTCCATGCTCCACACTGGGTGGCTACCCGTGCAGTTAATTCACATAGCAGGCTCCGAGCATGGAATACCAGGTTCGTGTACCGCTTTTCCACTCTTTCCACAGCTTGCATGGCCCTTACACGTTCAAGTTGCGTGTCCAAACATCTGGCACTGGAAGCAGCGCAGAGACTTAGGGATAAAGGGTCACACAGGCAGGTTTATGCATCCCGCGTTTAGTTCGTTTAGCAGTTTAGGACAGATTTTTCATTTATTTTAGGCTCTCTTCAAACCTCCTTGTCTATGTTGCAGAGCAATACAAGGATCTAAGATCTATTTTACAAACTCTTTGCGTTTCAGTTGTTGGCGCTGCACATCTTGGCCGCATATGGCGTTGCCCGAACCCGTCAACTAGGAGGCGTGTGCATATCTATTTCCTCTTTTGACCGTATCTTTTAAACTTATTTTATTAACAAAAATAATTAATGTTTCAATTTTTTCTTTTGCCGCTATTAAGTGATTTCCTATTCTTGTCAAAATGTCTTGCCTTCCATATTCCCGGAAATATTCCGCACGTTCTGTCTTAAGGGGCAGTTCTATAACACATGTTCCAAAGTTTATATTTTTTCTCCGCAAAAAAAAACATGCTACAGCATCAATGATTCGAAATCTTTTTATATTGCCCAAAATCGCCATTGCCGATCAAGAACTCAATGATTGGTTGAGATGGTTCAAATGATTTTTGTTAGTTGCAAGGCAAACATCAGTAATAAACCTGTAAGTTACTCTTCCTTTTAAACTCATTTCCCATCTTTTCGCCCATGCATTTAATATAAATTCCCAATCGCTTTTTTATCTTTTCGCTCTAACTTATCTCCATATATTGTTATTATCCGTCTGTTTTCAACATATATCTATACTTCATTTTTAGTATGTAGGTCAATGGGTATGATTCCTGCAATGACATGTAGGGCCATAGTTGGCACAGTTCTATAACTCCTAACTATTGGTAATAAGCATTGTCGCTCTATTGTTCGTAAACTCTGTGGTTAGATAGGTTGTTTAAGACACTCACTGTATATTCTAAATAAATGTCCTCCAATATAATGTAACAATTGATGCAGCATTTCATGCGTGAATTTATCATGGCCCGGTGTCTTGTTTTTGTGCATTTGTTTTACTGGCATTTGTCTTTCTGGCAGGTATATTTTCGGTATTTCTTCTTCATCTAAATTGTCATATAACCAAGATTCTAAATTCTCCGGGAATAACCCTTTCAGAAACTCCTGTCCAGATGTTAACCAATCATCTGTATGATTCTACAGATACATTTACATTTAAAACCATTAATTTTGAATATGAGAAATTTATTCAGTTTTTCCCTCGTTTAATCGTCGTCCGATCTCCTAACAATCGCTTACGGGCATTTAATTCCAAGAAAGGCATTTGAGGTGTTCCTTTTAAATCATTTATTATGTTCCCTATGTAGCTTAGGTCTTTTTTTACATCTCTGGCGTAGTGACAATAATAATTGATTATTGTAACCTATTTTCTCTGTCTCTTATACTTATCACTTGACAATACGTGGTTAAATATTTGTCCAATATAAGTATTTCTCCTGCCTCACATACAAAAATTGCACTCCACGGTTGCGTTGATGCAATCACCTTATATCCTAGGGGTAAGTGCTGAATTTTCCCATGAATGTGATATGTCTCCTGATAGCAACCAACATGTATTCATGCATACACATGTATTCTCCTAGTTCTAATGATGTTAATTTTGAGCACTGTAAATTCTGTAGTAGGATTCTCAGCATAAAGTACGTTGTTGCTAGAACTCGTTGCGCTGCTATGTACTCTGGACATTTTCGATTTATCACACTGTGATTTGTAGCTGATCGTTTGCACAACTCGGTTTTCATAAGTTCATAATATAAGTTGTCAAGAATATTACAAAGAATATTATGCATTTTACTTTTCTTCTCTAGCGTCAACCAGTCCTGATATACGGTGACAACAGTATATGGTAACCAACGTATCAGGGATGTTATGCACAGTGACAACTTTGCTAAAAAAAGACGGACGAAAATACGAAAAGAACTGGAATTTTTAACTTGTGCAAGCGTAATGTGTCAGTTTCCACATAGTTGTAGTTAAGGTCAGTTGACATTTTCGGCCTGATGTGTGAGAGCAATTTAATACGACTTCTTGTAAATTCTCGGTAACGATGTCCTTGTTCACCGCAGTGACCAGTTGTCCTTAATGTCACGACAAACGGCTCCCATGTGTCCAAAAGTTTTGCAACATAAGGGATTTAAATCGTCTTCCACCCTGCACCACTGCACTCCAACATATACGCGACCCATTTGTAATAACTGATCAAATATCGTTCCATCCGTTTCTAAAATCCAGTTCTCTTGTTCTCGGAATGTTTTTATTTATAAAAAAACACGTATGGTCTGCTTTTTCCGTTGTTTCTTTGTCACCAACATTTTTCTGCAGTAATTCTTCTATACACTCTATCTGCGTTAAGTTATGCGCTACTCCAAAAACAAGCAATCGTGGACGCCTTTTTTCAACTTTATGCTCTATTCCCCCTCTGTTATTTACAGTTGTCTGTAGTTTTTCTTTTTCCTCTTTATTTGGTAAAACCATTATCAAATTTCCCCCTAGTCTCTCATGTTTTTCCATTCAAAATGTTTGACCAATCTCTTTAACCATTGTAGTTAACCCTTCTTTAAGCTTGTCACATTTCCCATCAATTTTCTATATAATTATTATTTCCTTACTTTCCATAATCCGTTTTCCTTTCTGTAATTCTGATGCACAAATTCTTCAATGCTTCTCTTCACCTGTGCGACCACTGCATTTTAATTTAGCATCTGCTTGTTTTTTATCTCCTCTATTAATCCGTGTACTATGTTATACCGTTCATCTACCACCCCTATTACTGTCTCAACTCCGTGCGACCCGGTTTGTTGAATATTCTCTTTGATATCCGTTAGTACCTCATGTTGTATTTCAGGTGTTTTTCTCATCCTTCCTTTCTCCATCTCTCAAATCCATCGTGACTTTCTCTGTCAGTTAAGTTTTGTAATCGCGCGGCATCTCGTAATTTCTCATTCTTTACATGCAAACGTATTACCGTTTGCCATAGTTCTCAGCTCCCTTCCATAATTATTGTCCGGATACTTGAGTTCATTCGTCTAAACTTCCCTCAAAGAATTCCTCCATCCCAGCTACCTTTTACCCTAATTTTACCATGTCGAGGCCCTTTTTCACACAATCCATCACTTGGTCAATATAGACGTTCTTTCTCTTATTCTCCCGCGTGTTCGTACTTGTTCGGGATATTTCCTCACCTGAACACTCACTCACCGGTGATTCTACGAAACTTGTTCTCTCTTTCTGTTCCCCTGCAGCTTCTTTCTCTAACTCCACCTCCAACTTTCTACTTTTTCTATGCCATTACAAACTTGGTTTTTGGTAAAATTATTTTTATTTTATTTACTCAGAAGCTAAATGGCTTAGTTTATTGCACTCTAACGTTTAATTCACTGTTCACCCCGTTAAAAAATTCCTATTCGTTCCAGAGATATCGTGTTTTTTTCTAGAAACATGTTTCAATTACACGTGTTCTTTTTTAATACTTAGGCCCTAGGTGTACGGTGTGCTTGGAAATTCGTACAGTGCCCTTGGGCTACCCTCTGAACCTCTCCTCACATTTTGGGGTCCCTACTCTCCTACAAACTGGTGATTTCACAACTCTTCCCTCATTTCACGAAAACAATTTCTCTGTATCCAGAGGGTAGCACTAGTAGTCTTCCCTGCGTTTGGGTAGGTCTGTGCTAGAGATGTTAGTGATTCTTTTTTCTCATTATAGTATGTTAGTTAAATATATATCCTCATTTACTCCATGTTCTAGAACAACATAGTACGCTATGCTCGTTAAATACTCCAACGATGTTTTTATTAGCATAAGCAAGCCTCTGCGTTAATTTATGTACTTTTTTCTGTAAGCGGAACTTAAATCACATTTCTACTTTTACGCTATCTAAAATTTGGCGCATTCCGCCGACTCTTTACCTTATTACGTCCATTTAAAGTTCCAATTCTCAACAAAGATAGTTTACGTAACTTTGGGAAATAAATATTATTAACTAGTCAGTAGATCGTCTCCAAATTTTTCACATAGAGTTCCTAGTATTTACTCTTGCTATTCCACTTCCAATATTATCACTGATACAATTTCTTCATGCCTTTTCCATTCATATAAGTTCTCGTAACAACGATCGCAGTTTAGGACACACAAATGTCACAATGGAGGATGCGGTTTTGTCAAGGACACCACCAACCTTCCTCATGATCTGATTGACCTCCACCACATGTTGAGCCTCCAATTCTTTTAAGTTCTTCTGTTTTCATATCTATGATATCCCTGCAAATGATCACTCACTTGCTGAGATTGGGCGGAGAATGGAGTTTACACTTGACAGAGTATTCTCCTAGCAAAGCGCATTGCAAGAGCTTCAAAGCTTGCTTGATTTTGTTTTAAATAGCATTCTACTGTTTCTCAATTCTTTTATTGAATGCAGTTCCCCAACAAGACCTTCTAAACCTTTGTAAATATAGAAGGGCGAAATTTTCTCTAAGGTTCCATTAGTCCTTGACATTATGATACAAACATTTGGAATTCGAAATGCTTTGTAACTCTTGGTTTCTAAAGCAGGAGGGCTCTTAAACCTATCGCTTTACAGAACTTTGGGTGTTGTTCAACCCTTGCGGTCCATCCGATCCGCAAGGGAAGGGAGTCAATTCTTACGGATTTTGTCCCACGAGTTCAGAGGATCAACTGTCCAGCGACGTGAAGACCACGCATCACGCCACTAAGCCTTATACAACTGATATGAGGCAGTTGCCCCAGAGATTGTCCGCTAGCGAGTGTCTCATCACCCATTCACCTCATCAGCACGTAACACACCTTCAGGTTGAGGGTTTTTCATAGAGGTTTAATCCATCCTCGTGACCCGAACAATAAAGACAAGAACCCCGCTCTTTGCAAACCCACAATTTTAATCATCGTGCCAATAGTAGTCGCTGAAATATGCTCAAAGTTTGCGGTGTCCGGGGACTAGTGGTGCAGTACCAGTCCCCAGCATGGGTCGTGGATTCGCCAAGCCTATACTCAGCCGAAACTGAAACCCATGCCTGGGGTAAGGTTTGCTTAAAAACTTGCATCACGAATCATCGGGAATGACGATCTGTCATTGCTCTAGACAATCCGAGATGCCCGAGAAATGTCGGTTGGAGCATGATATACTCTTGCCTCGATGAATGACTGGATTCACTACGATTAAATAATGTGGTCTGAGATTCCCACGCTGTGCTTCGTAGGAAGAGCGTAAAATTGGAAATTAAAATTAGAGTTTCAAGTAGAAGAGCGTCGGATGACGCAACGTCGATGGAACAAGGCTTACTCAGGTAAGGTGATCCACCGCTATGTTCATACAATTAAATTCACACTAGAATCACGGATTTAAATTCTGAATGGTAAACAAAAAGAAAAGAGATTCAGTAATTTAGTGTCTTTTCACTCTCCCCACATCTGCTTCCACCCTCGGACTCAGACTGATTTGAATTCAAAATCTACAGAGTGAACGAAACGAAAGAGAAAAAAGGAATAACTATTATTTAGTTCATTATCTTGATGTATTTGCGTTCAGTAGCCTTAATTTTACAACGTAAAAAGACAACTAATTAAGTACAAGAAAACGTAATACTTCCATTAAGAGACACTTTTGAATAGTAAACATTCCTCTACACCGATCACTTTTCCACTCATTTTATTCTACATCTAAGTTTACCAAAAGCAGACAATTCTCACTAGCGGACGAACTTTCATTAGGCATGATATTTTGCCGGTAAACGTTCAGATGAAAATTGTATTATGTTTATGTTCATGAAGCATATGAGTATGCAAGGTATCCATGCACGAAGAACACTCTTGCTACTTCTAATGTAACAAACAAATGTTAAATAAATATTACGTTTGTATTTAATGATCTTCCCAACCCAGTCTGCTCTAAAATATGCCTATGTTATAAAAACATTACATGTTTGACCACCAATAAAATCCTTGGTCATTTGACTGATTTAGCATTTAAAACATTCAATTAGGTAAAAATAGTTAACCTGAATTTCTGCTTAATTTGCTACCTACCTACCAACCAACCTCTATTTTACGATTAATAAGTTAACTATTTAAGTTAGTAACAAGTTAATAAAGTTGAATTTTCATTAACATGACCTACTTTTGGTTATAATTATACCTTGGTAATAACATCACACATGTAATAATAATTAAAACGTTGAATCAAGATACTGGTCTGTATTGTAGCAATGCCAAAGATAAACAATATAAAAAACACAGAATAATATTAACACATATGTACCATAAAAAATGACACATTGACTAGTCAGCTTCTCTAATAAGCTGCACTAATGAAATCTATTTTTGTAACTCTTCCTAACATTTGGGTTAATCAACTATTCAACTACTCAACAGTCAAAACAATAATAATAATAATTTTTTATTGTCATTAAGCCCAGAAGGTGACAAAGTCAATGTACACATGAGTACAATACATATTTAAGATTGTACACATAAATATTCAAAATTACAATAAACACAATTATAAGCACAAATATACACAACCATTATAATATAATACCTTCACCCCCAACAATTCACAAGTATACGCATTAAGGCAACAATGGATATTTGCTCAATACTTTTCCCGTTCTAATGGGTAGAAAGCAATTATATTATAACATGAATACATTCATGAATTAAAATCAACCAACCATCATAGAACATTTACCTAATCAACTAGCTATATATAAAAATTGTAGTACCTCAAAAAATTCTTCTATGGAAAAGAATGGTGTACTGACAAATCAATTATATATTTCAGATTTAAATTTTGTCAATGTTCCTTCCATTAATGATTTTGGTAAGATATTACACATTTTCAAACCTCGGACTTCATAGATATTATAGGACTTGGCAAGTAATGATAGAGAACATCAATACAATGAGAGTTTCTTGTGTTGTACGAATGTATGTTATGTCGAAACTGAACTTGAGAAACATTAATTTAACAAATAAAGATTTGCAAATGTGCTAAATGGTGGGAGTCAGTTAATATTCGCAAATTGCTTATAATAGTAGTAGTTTTTTCTTCTTTTTATTATTATTGGGGCTTTACTGCTCGCCGACATCGAAGTCATTAGAGCCGTAACATTTTTGTACAGGTAGGGAAAATGCTGTTACGCACTCAGTAGAGCCAACATGACTCTCCCCTCGTATGGGACTCGCCGAATGACTCAACCATACCCACTAAAAATCCTCCTGAAATACAATATATCCAAACATAAGCAGACCAAAAAAAGAGAGAGAGAGCTGTTTCCTAAAATATTATAAAAACAAAGAAAGTAAATTTGGAGAGAGAGAGAAAATGTAAATTTAGACAAAAGGAAAAAAGAGCTTTAAATCCACACCCTCCTGAGAACTTGTGGAGGAGCCCCGATTCGTTTATGGATTTGAGTAATGACACACAAATAAAGATCAAATAAGGTGCCAAAGGCCACATTACTGGAAAAATATAAAAAGGCGAATCAAAATCGGGTAATTTTTCCCAAGCATAACGTCCAAACTGTTGTGTAGATTGTGTCGCCGTCAGCTGATACTACATTTAAGACACTCAAAAAGAAAGTGTTCCACGTGTTCTATTGCAAGTCTCACAAACGGGGAGGTTCACCGCGTAAGAGATGACCATGGGTAAGATAGCAGTGGCCGATACGATGACGTTCAAGGATCACTTCTTCACGTCCGTTCGCACAGGATGATGACGACCAGTCTTAACGGAGTCTTTTACCTTCCTCAGCTTGAAAGTGCAATTTTGCCATTCGGCTTGCCATGTCTTATGAAGAGACGATCTTACGGCAATCTTGGAATCTGACGTAGGAACAGTTGAAAGGTAAGGGACAGCACTCCTAGGCACATTGCACTCGCGAAGTACCGAGGCGAACACACAAAGAGCGTTGAGATAGGAAGTTCTACAGGAGCAGAGAAAGACAACCTCGGAATTCCCGTAGTGCGTAGGATACCGTACATCCAGATTGTGATATAAGCTTTTTTCAGGTCAAAACAGATGGCCACAAAGTGTTCACTCAATACAAACGCTGATAAGATGGTTGATGAAAACGCAACAAGGTGGTCCAGCGTTGACCGCTGTTTTCTGAAACTACATTGGATATTGATCAGAAGGTTTCGCGATTCCAGAGTCCAAACATGCCGGCGATTGATCATTCTTTCTAACAATTTGCAGACGCAGCTCGTCAAAGAAAACGGTCTAAAAAGCGACGGATTAAATCGATATTTTCCCTCCTTCTTTTGGAAGTGGAAAAATTATGGCCTCACGTCATTAAGCAGGGATGGTATGCTCATTCCAAATAGAATTAAGAAACTTCAAAAGGAATTTCATGCCTATCTCTGGAAGATGTTTTAGCATCGCATTATGTATTTGATCAGGACCAGGGGCTGTATATTTTCAAGACGCAAGGGCAGAGGTCAGCTCCGACATCGAGAAAGGAAATTTATAATCCTCTTCTCAGCAACTGGAGAAATCCAAACAACACTTTTCCGCGCTTTCTGTTGGGGAAACAATTGAGAAAAACCGGAGGAGTTAGAGACTCTTTCCCAGTGCGATGCAAGTTCCTCAGCAATGACTTCGGGTGATGTTTGAAGCTGTCCATTTACATTGAGGCCGGGGATGGAAAAATAGGAACACGTTCCTTGAATCTTGAGTTATTTCTGCCATACAATGGCAGTACGGCTTGTAAGAGGTGACGAGGCTTGTAAGAGGTGATGATGGAGTACGGTTTGTAAGAGGTGAAATGTAAGCCTTCCAGGACGACTTACTTTCTCGAAGAGTTTGTTTTGCTTTGGCTCCGCACCTTTTTAAGCTCAATGAGATTTTAACAGTGAGATTTTTCGAAGCCGCTCTAAAACTTTCTTTATAGCACTGACCGCCTTTGCGCAATCCGAATTCCACCATGGAACTTGGAATTGCCTTGGATTACATGATGATTTAGGATAGCACCATCGGTGGCTCCGAGAACCGCGTTAGCGAAATGGGAAGCCATAGCATCCACACAGGTGAAAGGCTCACCGCAAAGATTGATGTTGGGCTTAAACACATCCCAATCTGCTTTTTTCAATAACCACTGAGGGGCGTGAAACCGAGAGACAAAAAACGTTCAAATATACAAGAATCGGGTAGTGGTCACTCCTATCTAGATCGTCAAGAACTGTCCATTCTAAGATTGAGAAAAAAGTGAGGAACTGCAGATGGCCAAATCAAGCACCGAGAAAAATCGGGAGGCTGTACAGAAGTGTGTGGATTGATCTGTGCTCAGGAGCGCTCTATTTTGGCTATCAAACAGTTTTTCAATTGTAGCACCCTTTGGGCAGTTGTATGAAGAACCCCAGAGCGAGTTATGTGCATTACAAACCCAGACGATAAGGAATGGGGACGGACATGGTCCATCAGACCAGCGAGATCCCTTTTCGTGAAAGACTACCCAGTGGGGATACAAATATTTCATACCGTAAATGTCAGGGATGGTAGGCTCACCCTCCTACACACGGTCTGAAAGACGCTGGTTATAGAGGTCTTTGGCATAGACTGAAACGTCTACGAGCACAGCGACGCCATCGTGTGAACAAAGACCGTCTTCTAAGTTCATCCTATAACAAGTTTAGCCACGAGAGAAAAAGGAATGTTTTGGTACGAGATGCGTTTCCTAAAGACAAACATTTTGAGGAGCACGACGGGACAGCAAGAGCTTACTGTCATCTGAACGGACACGAATGCCATTCAAATTCCAAGAAAGAAGAGCCATGTTTTGGTGTTTATTCGCTCTTTTTTCGACGTCTATGTTTTTTTGTGTTGACGACTCTAAAATCAGACCCTACTGTGGTCTCCTCCCCTGGAGAGTCGCCGTGATCACTGCTACGATCGCCATCGGACAAAACAAGTCCACTATTTGTGCTTTTTGAAGTTGCTGACTTTAAAGTGTTCTGCTCTGCGGGACATTGGGGAGCTAGTTCTCCGCCGAGAACGGTCCCGAGATGGATTGTTTATCAGCAGACTGCGGTTTCTCGACGGTGGTGGAAGTAGAGGTGGAGACGGACGTGGAATTGAAATAGATGTTTCTGTGCAATCTTATATTTTGTAGGTAGACATATCTTACACCCCACGAATTCCGCTTTCAAAGCGAAAGAATCATCAAAACTGGCTGAAGTTCCAGAGTTGCACATCGTTGGTTTCTGAATTGCATCGAAATCCACCTGACAGCCAAAGAAAGCTGTATATGGTTTCTTCGCTCTGAACGCTGTTGCAAAGGATTTAGTTATTGCGATAGGATCCTAATCATATACCGACGCCTTGTCTCGGGAAATGACACCCTATCCGTAACGCGGATCTTCTGGATGTCCTTCTCCATTACATATTTAAGGTATGTGTTACAATTGGAAGGATGGTTTTTCTTACAATTCACACAGCACGGAGGCGACGAGCAAGGAGACGACTAGTTCGACGGCTTACCGCAAACAATCCTTACTGCACAAAATGACTTGCAGCGCTCTAATGTGTGACCGAATCACTGGCACTGGAACACCGCAGAGGACTCGGCACATATTGTCGAACACGCAGGGTATAGAACCCACAGGAGTTCCTCTCTGAAAGAGAGGGACGATCGATGGTTAGAATCAAAGTAGAAGAGGGGACGAACTTCCCCTGTACCTTCCTCTTGACTCTGTGAACATGGACAACACCTTCCGACTGAAAAAATTCTTTCACGTCTTCATTAGATTCTTGTGCAAAATCGTGGTTCTTTCGAAAAACGCCAAATACACGGTTAAAACGATCGTACAGGTAACGAATTACAAAACACATGGAGCGGGCAGTCAACTCTCAAAATTGAGATTGCCGCTTAAAATATATATTTGGTCAGTGTTCTCGGAAAGAATAGTTGACGGCATGAGTTCCCACTTCTACTAACAGAGAACGTCACGAACCTAACTGCTGACAATTGAACGTCAAGTCAGATGGCGGACAGGTGACAAGGCTGCGTATTAGCAGAAGCTCGGAAAAGGAGTAAAATACGTATTGTATCTTTATGAAATTCATTTTTTGGTCATATTTCCATAATGAAACAACTCATAACTATTCGCATTATTGAATAATCTGAATTTATTTAGTAAATTCAATGCATGATTGATCTAAACAATAAAAAGTCAACTTGACAATGAAACTATTTTTAGAGCACCAAATGAGATAATTTTTACCTCAACAATAAGCTGAATTGTTTATTGAGCCTATTTTAATCTTTTTGGTGAATTGTTAGCAGGGGTTTGTTGTATGCTGGAGAAGTGAAAGTGTTTGGAACTCTTATTTTTGTGTAAACAGCTGTTAACCACTCCTTTGTACAAGTTTAAGCTGGGGTGAGTGCTCACCTTGATCTTCAAGCCAGCAATAGTCTTCATCCACAGTATAAGTTCAATTTGCTTATCTGTCCGTGCCTCCAACAGAATTTCACCATTGCTCTGGCGCACGACAGATTGCAACTGATCGAAATTTTCGTCTATTGCCTTAACAAGACAGGAACTAATTGACTTAAACGACTTTTCCTCTTCAACACACTGCATTAAAAGGAAGAGGGCAAATGGGGGAGCGACCAAAGGGGGATGGGCTTATTTTCCATGCGTATGGATTTCATTTCATCCCTGTTCCCCACCCACCACAGAGACCAACAAGGGGACACCCCACTGGGGTTGCCAGGGTTGATACGGGTTATATAGCGGGGGCACGCCGGGTTGCTCAAACGCCGCCGATAAGCGGGAAGGACCCCCCAGCGCCCACCTCACCCTGAAGTTCAGTCGAGGACCTAGTCCGATCCGATTGGTCGCGGGTGGGTTAGCACCCGATCGCCCGTCTAGAAGAGGCCGAGGCCAAAGCTAGCGTATTGGATGACGCACACAAGGAAATCCTTCTAGGGTTGCATGGCCCCTCAATTCGTCAGGACACCCATTCCCTCCGACACGGGTCGACATGCACGGCAAACACATGTGTAAGCGTTCAGCACACAGATAAAGCCAGTAAAGAAGAAAAAAGCGATAAAATTGAAAAAGTAGGTAATTAAGAGAAAAGAAAAGTAAAAGAAATACTCGAGAGCCTTTTCTGTATCCCACCGTCAGGACGTGGACCGACTCACTTCGACGGCTCAAAACTAAATACTAAACCACTTATTCAAACACCATTTATCTATTACAATTTAATCCAAGAGAATTACCTGCAGAAGCACTGAGAAGAGCAAGAGAGTCAGGTAGACAGCTCCTGGAGGCTGGAGCTACTCCACTTATCACAGCTGTGCTAAAGAGACTGGAGGTGCTTCCACTGCCTGGTTGAGATCCAGGAGAAGGAAGTCGTCGACACACTGGACCTCGTCTATTCGATCCTCCTGCAACAAGAAAACGTGTAATCGTCACTTCAACAACTATTCAAACCAATGCTTCTCAATAAAGTGGAATTCCAATTATTCGGATTGATTGGGACCGGATCTAGTCCAGATAATTAAATAAATGGATTTCTTCTAAAAAAAGGTTACTTTTTATGGAACAATGACTAAAGAAAATATATCGTTGAGGAAAAAACAAAAACCAACTCAAACATACAGTTTATGAACAATCTACTGATACAATAAGTTTATAATGGTTACAGTTAGCTTAATTTAGTAAGAAATAGTAACAGTTTAGTGTAAAATGATTAAAACTACAACATTATTTTTCTACCATTGATCAGGATGGTTAGAGTTGGAGTTCAAAGAAAAATTGGAGTTCTACAGTACTAGACATGTTTTGCATTATTATCTTAATTTCAAAACATTTCAAATATATAAAATTGTAAATTATAGTTGTCACATTTTAGGATGTTAAAAAATTATAACATACTACCTCTATTGGAGTACTCTTCTTGTATGCCAAAGCAGCAATATGCCCTGAACAAACTGCTAGGCATTTGTTGTCCAACAGACAGAGGGTTGGAAGATAATCGGCTAAAAACAAAAAACAAGAATTAAAACAAACAAAAGATTGAAAATTAAGAGAAATTAAATATGCAACATTTACGTGTTCAAAAAAATTAAACAGACGATAAATTCACCAATAATAATAATATATTTAAATTAAAATAATATAAATTAATTTTTTGCTTTAATTTCGGTTTCTACGTTGAGTTATTTTCACCTTCGTAAAGTTTTCACATCACACTTGATCCTTCAACCATTGTAACCAATACTAAATTTGTCACACAGATAATAAAAAAAGATTCCCAAAACCACTATATTAAAACATCACTGTAATAGATTTATTTATTTTTCATCCAAACTATATACCTCGTGTGTCATTACCATAAGCGAGAAGAATTTCGAAAGGTTTAGCTATTTTTGTTATTTATTTGTTTATTTTTTCTGAATTCATAGTTATTTCTTATACTCGGTTTTACTTAATTCCAAAGAATGATTTTCAATATTTTCAAAGAATTAGGTAATTAATGAAATATAAAAAAGAAACTACGGATCCACTAACATTATCAAATCATTCAAAAATGAGGTTATTGTCAACCTTCACGGCCTAATCTACTAGAAATAGTTTCACACGGTTTCATATTTAGCATCAAACAATGTAAACAGGGCAACATAATACGCTATGCATCACATAACTCCAATGTTGTTTATATGTTCACTTCCAATATTGTATATACCAGCAGCGCGCCATCGCTTTCAAATATCAGAACTCAAGTAAAGTAACATCTTTTCCAGATAAATGAGTCAAATGGCGTCTTTTCTTGGTGTAATTTTTAAATTGTGTTATCTCGGAAAGGAAAAGTCGAAATAATAGGAAATCGACATTTCTTTTAATACTCTGACGTACGATATTTCCTTTGAGTGATTTGCTCCGTTCGGTTACGCAGAAAAGGAACAAAAATACCTGGGATCATTTACGTCTTAATGTTTATGATTCACGTCAGCAGTGACTCTAGTTATGAGTATCGTGACGGAAGAAAATCGTATTCTATTTGGGACAGAAAAAAGCAATGCCGCCTATATTAGAAAACCCTGAACAGTGAAAACTGGCAACGCTGTTAGTAGTCCCATGTTCATCCATGCCGCTAATGTGTTCGTAAGTAATAAACTATAAATCTTGATTTCCACGGTTTGAAGAAGCTTTGTGCAATAATACTTACTGTTCTGCAAGCAATGTTGCATCTAATTTGGAATAGTTAATCATAACTACGAATAACAAAGGAAAGAGCGATTTATAATTTTAAAAAAACATACGGTTAAGTTATGGAAAACGACAGGCTTGTACTTAAATCGAACAACCGGATGAAAGCCATGTGGAATATTGTTAACAATTACACGTCAACTTCTAAAAATCGCGAAGAAAATGTTTCTTTACTAAACGATGGCAAAATCGTATCAAATCCTCAGGACATCGCAAGTTTGTTTAATTCTTACTTCTCAGAAGTTGGTAAAATAACGAACTCAATATATCCAAATCAATGTCCTCCAATTATATCCACCCACATACCCAATTCTATGTTCACTTCCGAAACTAACGCCAGTGAAGTCATGGGAATCATCAGCTCCTTAAAAAACAAATTTTCACGAGGCATAGATGATATACCTGAGTTTATTGTTAAATCTTCGTCCCACGCTATATTAAATCCACTCGTAAATATTTTTAATAGTTCTTTATCGGAAGGGGTGTTTCCCAATATATTTAAGAGAGCTAAAGTGAAACCTTTACACAAGAAAGGAAACAAACTTAATATTGGAAATTACCGACCAATATCTCTACTACCCACTTTCTCAAAAATCCTAGAAAAATTGTTCTATAAGCGTCTTCTAGATTTTTTATCAAAATATAACATTCTCTCTGACGATCAACACGGTTTTAGGAAATCCTTTTCCACTACAAGCGCCATATTTTCCTTCTTAAACGATGTTACCACATCTCTAGACAGTGGAGAAAATCCTCAGGGTGTTTTTCTTGACTTATCCAAAGCATTCGATGTCATCGATCACGGAATTCTCCTTACCAAATTGCATTCTTTAGGCATTCGTGGACTTCCACATCAATGGCTAACTTCTTATTTAAAAGATAGATATCAACAAGTAGAAATATCCTATACTAAAAATAAAATACTTGAGCGTTGTCTTTCAGAAACAAAGCCACTTACTTGCGGAGTACCCCAAGGATCAATTCTCGGCCCTATACTCTTTTTATTGTATGTGAACGACATGTCATCATCCACATCAGATTGCAAAATGGTTCTTTTTGCTGATGACACTAATTTACTATGTAAACACGCCAATGCTCAAAAAGTTTTGTCTAACCTTTCGACTTGGTTCCATGCAAATCGTCTCATTGTAAACACTGACAAAACAGTGTCTATGTCATTTCACAATAGTATCACAAAATCTTTACCCCAGGTTTCTCTTTCTTTAAACGGAACACAATTAAAAACTGTTACAAATACAAAATTCTTAGGTCTCCATATTCAAGACAACCTCAAATGGAATTGTCACATTGACAATCTTAATTCCCAATTAAGCAAATTGTGTTACGCATTCCGAATCTTAGTTAACGCAGTTAGTCCACGTATTTCCCGTTGCGTATATTTTGCAAACGTTTACTCCCATTTACGTTACGGCATTACCTTCTGGGGTAATTCCGGTCAGAGTATTCAAATTTTCAGAATACAGAAGAGGATAGTTCGGATAATTTGTAAATCTCACCCTCGACACTCTTGTAAACCTTTATTCAAGGAATTAAATATCTTAACACTTTCCTGCATTTATATTTATGAAACAGTCGTGTTTCTTAAGACCGAATTATTGAAGTGCCTCCCTTTCTTTATACGAAACAGTCTCGTTCACGAACACTATACACGCAATAGTAGTAATATTCATCGCCCTAGAGTGTCAACCACTCTTTGCCAAAAGGGACCATACCATTCGGGAATCGTTCTATATAATTCCCTGCCCAAGAATATAAAAGATATTATGAAATTGAATATCTTCAAATCCGCGGTTAAAAACTACCTCCTGCACCAGTGCTTCTACACTGTAAAAGAATTTATTGATTTTAACAAAAGTTAAATTCGTCTTGTGCTTTATCACGCCATTGCTGTAGTACTTTTTAAACAACTTATAACAATTTCAAAAACTATTTTCTTGCATGATTGTGTTGTCTTATGGCTCATATTAATTTAGTTTTATGTGTACTCAACATTGGCACGTTTGTGTACATAAATTCTGTAGCCCCATCCTGGCCCGGGTTTTTCTCCGGTTTTCCTTCGGGTAGAGGCGGATTTATCATACAGGTTCTCTAGGCTTTGTCTAGGGGCGGGTCTATTGTAACAATAAATCGTGAATTTAGTGTTATTTCAATTTTTAAGCACTATACTCAGAATAATCTATAGTTCGATAATAACTTACATGTAATTTTTTGCTTAAAATTACAAACATATTGACATTCTATTAGTATTATAACTCGCAGCTAACTTTTTATCTTATCTAGGAATTTTTGCTGAATTTTTTGAATCCGCCTCTGCCTTAGGGCCCTTGATCGGAATTGATGGGATGGTCCCTTGCTTGCTTCCGGAGAGTAAATTAGTTTTTTTTCCTCCACGTGGTCATACGCAGTTTGTACTGTTTTTTGACAATAAATTTATTATAACCCATCAAGTATCGTTTTATGACAAGATACGTATATAATTTTTTGTATAAATTTTGAAATCAGTGTTTTATCAATCATGTATTCCTTTTCTTCTAGATGCCGCGTACATGCTACGTCCCCCAACGTAAATTTAATTACGATAGTTCAGCGAGGGCTGAAGAACCACCTGTAAGCACATTTAAGTTCCCTACGAATGATGAATTGAAAAAGAAGTGGCTTGCTGCCATTCACAGACTTGATACTGACTGGAATCCATCCAAAGTATATGTGTGTGAAAAACACTTTCAAGACAAGGATCTTAATCGCCATCAACTGTAGAGGCTGGAAAATGGCGAAATGCGGCAAATTCTATTTGGACATTCCAGGCTTAGAAAAAAGCTATTCTTTGTAAATTTAGTGGTGTGCTGTTATACCTTTCTAAAGAAACACCCTTGTCTAGACGAGATCCAGAGCAGAGATGACAAAAAGTAGAAAAAGAGAAGAGAGAAGAAATGAAGTATTTTTACTTGAAGATGTTATTACAAACTTTGAAGATCTCGCATGCAATATGCAATCAAAAATTGATGGTTAATCATTGGAACATGAAAAAGCACAAAGAATGTTTGTGGTTTAATTTGCTTAATGTTGATGTAAATAATAGTGTTTTGGATTATAATTGTATTGTAAATAGTGCTAATTACATGAAAGTATTGTGTAGTGTGAAAGTCGATAAGAGTTTGTGTCCATTAATTGTAATGGGATAGATATTCCTCCCAAAGAATTGCATTGGGTTTTGCTTTGTGATTGAAGACTCAGTAGGTGGTCCCAAATCGAAAACATAATGAGAAGATACAGAAATATAAATTAAGGATATAATGAGGCAGAAAGTGTGGACGGAATGCACAATTACCGTAGATAGGTGCTGCAATATTGCAGAAGGAGAAAATTTTCATTACGAAAAAAAATTGCAGTTCTTTCCTGACCAAATAAGTATAATGCTATTGAAGAAGTCCAAGAATTCGTCTAAAACGATTTTGTTTTCATTTATTGTTCTTTCCTTGTCAGTGCCATGTTTCAATTTTGTGCGTACGAATATGTTTTTACCTACTAAGAGATATATCAAACACTTGACAGCATCTTTCTGTGTAGAACTGGATAGTGAAATCATGAATTCAACCATTATCTACAACACATTGCCAGAAATTTAAGTGAGAGGGGGTGGTATGTGAATTTATTAATGAATGAAACAACATAAACAGTATGCTGAGTTTCAAATCTCATTCCATTGTTGGTATTGCAGAAAACCCTACAATCAACAGTTTGAAAAGAACAGCACCGTGGAATATCAATATGGATTTAGCAAAAAATGTTGTAACATATATAATGGTTACTGCTTTTCATTAATTTAAAGAAGTAATCAAGTTAAACCCAGTTAACTCGATCACAGGAGATGAATTAAAAGTGACCTTCAAGTGATCGAATATGTCCAAGACTTGAACTTCAAAGAAATATCTGTAATAACTGATAACACTAGAATTAATCAGAACATGTTTTCCCTTTTATCCGATTCCCACTTTTTTTAAAACCCATCTTATGAAAGTGACAAAATTTTTTAAATGTATGAAACAGTTCATAAATTAAAACGGAACCGTTGGCAAAAACGGAAATGACAATTTAAAATCTTTCATATAACCTGATTTTTAGCGGAGAAAAGAAAACAACCTCCTTCGAATTTCTCGGGTACTTACATAAAGAAGAGAAAATTTGTCAGTAAGAAAAGCTTATAAATTAAGTAACAGCTCTGTACCCTTCAAGTTTTGATCGCCAGAAAGTTCTTTTGCATGTAAGTGTTCTCCACTTGTTAACAAAATCTGAATGTACAGAAACTGCAAAGTTTATGGAAATCATTCGGAAGTCCTGGGACATCGTAATTCTAAAAGTCATTGTAAAGAAAGTGATCAGCTCACAGTCCGGTAGTATTTCTACTGAGGAAGATATTAAATCTCAACAAGTTCCCATTGTTGGTAAAACGATGAAAATGCTATCCCTCACCAGGAAAGCAGGACTCTCACATGACACCTTCAATGCACTGGAAAAAAATACTCGAGTTTCCTTAAAAGTGCAGGAGATTCCTCATAATTTTACAGTTTCTTATATACTATAGGACAAATTTCAGACGGATAATTAAGAGTACCGGTTTGGACAATACAGACGTCTTTCTGGACGTAATTATATTTCTTTTCAGAATGTACTACAATATAATATAATACAGGGTTGGGCAGGTAGGTATGGATGATTTGAAATAACACTTACACTCTCATTTTTAAACGAAACTCAAAATTTATTTTTTTTATGTGTACCTTAGATGTTGCCATTACAAAAATTAAATTAAATTAAAATTAAATTAAAGAGGAAAAAATTGAAACATTGATTACGTACGAAAAATAACATCTGTTAAATGCTGTCCGTTTTTGTCCATACACTCCTGTAGACGTTGTGAGAAGTTGTCCATACTCCTCTGAAGCATTGCACGTGGTACTGCTCGAATTTCTTGTGTTATTGTTTCACTCAGGGCTTCAAGTGTACGTGGTTTGTTTATGTATACACGTGCTTTTAGGTAGCCCCATAAAAAATAGTCACAAGGTGACAGGTCCGGTGACCGAGGAGGCCATTCCACATCTCCACGCAACGAAATGAGGCGCCCAGGGAAGGTCTGCCTCAAAAATTCCATAGCTGCTCTCGATGTATGGCATGTCGCCCCATCTTGTTGAAACCATACTGTGTTGAGGTTGATACGTCGTCTTCTCAATTGTGGCAGAAAAAACTCACGCAGCATCGTTAGGTAACGATCTGTATTGACAGTGACGGTTCGACCGTTTTCTTGGAAAAAGTAAGGGCCAATGATGAAGTTTCGACTAACGCCACACCAAACAGTCAATTTGTCGCTGTGTAGAGGTTTTTCATGGAGTTGACGTGGATTTTCAGAAGCCCAATACCTAAAGTTCTGCTTGTTTACCACTCCTGACAAATGAAAATGGGCTTCGTCACTCATAATCAAAACAATATCATCAGTCATGTTTTCCACCATTGTTTCTGCAAATCTGAATCGTCTTCCGTAGTCGTTTTGCTGCAATTGTTGGACAACCATCAGCTTAAATGGATGAAAATGCAGGTCCAAATGTAAAATCCGGCGAACTGATCGGTTCGACATGCGAAGAGCACGAGCATGTCGCACAGCCGAACGACGAGGGCTTGCTTCAACTGCTTGACGCACTCTTTCAATGTTTTCCGGGGTTCGTACCGTTCGTTCACCACCTCGTGCAGTTCCAGGTCTCAAGGAACCTGTTCGTTGAAAGTTATTCACCCACTTCATTATTGTTTCAAACCTCGGAACACGACCATGACGACCAACGTTGAAATGATTCCGGAACCGTCTCTGAGTTTGAATGACGGAACGGCCCGTTTCAATAAAGGTGTTGTACACAAACACGCGATACTCCATCGACTAGGTCTCCATATTCAAGACAACCTCAAATGGAATTGTAACGTTGACAATCTTAATTCCCAATTAAGCAAATTGTGTTACGCATTCCGAAACTTAGTTAATGCAGTTAGTCCACGTATTTCGNGCAAACGTTTACTCCCATTTACGTTACGGCATTACCTTCTGGGGTAATTCCGGTCAGAGTATTCAAACTTTCAGAATTCAGAAGAGGATAGTTCGGATAATATGTAAATCTCCCCGAAACTCTTGTAAACCTCTATTCAAGGAATTAAATATATTAACACTTCTCTGCATTTATATTTATGAAACGGTCTTGTTTGTTAAGACCGAATCACTGAAGTGCCACCCTTGCTTTATACGAAACAGTCTCGTTCACGAACACAATACTCGCAATAGTAATAATATTCATCGGCCTAGAGTGTCAACCATTCTTTGCCAAAAAGGACCGTATCGTTCGGGAATCGTTCTATATAATTCCCTGACCAAGAATATAAAAGACATTATGACATTGAAACTGTTCAAATCAGCGGTTAAAAACTACCTCCCGCACCAGTGCTTCTACACTGTAAAAGAATTTATTGATTTTAATAAAAGTTAAATCCGTCTTGTACTTTATCACGACATTGCTGTAGTACTTTTTTAAATAACTTATAACAATTTCAAAAACTATTTCCTTGCATGATTGTGTTGTCTTATGGCTCATATTAATTTAGTTTTTTTGTGTAGTCAACTTTGGCACGGTTGTGTACATAAATTCTGTAGCCCCATTCTGGCCCGGGTTTTTCTCCGTTTTTCCTCCGATTTATTATACAGGTTCTCTAGGCTTTGTCTAGGTGCATGTCTATTGTAACAATAAATCGTGAATTTAGTGTTTTTTCAACTCTTATGATTTTTAAACACTATACTCATAATAATCTATATTTCGACAATAATTTGTACATGTAAATTTACAAACATATTTGCGTTTAATTACAAACATATTGACATTATATATGTATTATAACTCGCAGCTAACTTTTTATCTTATCTAAGAACTTATGCAAAAAAAAATTTGAATCCGCCTCTGCCTTAGGGCCCTTGATCGGAATTGATGAGATGGTCCCTTGCTTGCTTCCGGAGAATAAATTAGTTTATTGTCCTCCACGTGGTCATACGCAGTTTGTACTGTTTTTTGACAATAAATTTATTATTAAATTTATTATTACTTGTCAGAAAAAATTGAAATTGAGACAAATTTTTCAATCAATGGCAGAAGATCATTTATCTCTTAAGGAAATAGTGTGTATATTAAATCATGAATGTAGTGCAGAGACATCAACCTTACATGAATTCCTTCCCGTATTAAGTACTGATTATCTCAGTACTTGTGAAGTGGATGAATCGGCACAAATACTCGAATATGTAGCTAGTCACCTAACCCATTCACTTTGCAAACAACTCAGTTACTTTATGTGCATTAATATTTTGCGGTCTGATAAAAGAGTTGAAGTGCAAGATGAGTATTTTGATTATATGCAGAGAAGAGGTCTATCAGTGTTTTTTCTTGGGGCTTTAGGGCTCGCCAAGGTCAAAGTCATTAGAGCCATTTCAGGTGGAGAAAATTCAGTCTCGCATCATAGGGAAGAGTCGTACTAACTCTTCCCCGTGTGTGGGACTCGCCAAATATCTCAATCATACACACTAAAAAACCTTCCTGAATTCAACAAATATCCAAATACAGAGATGAGAAGAAAGAAAAAGCAGTTGTCCAATACATTACATTAAAAATGAAATAAATTCTGAAAATTATAAATTTCAAACTACGGAAAGGAACAATAAAAGGAAAGAGTTAAGAAGAATGCAAATTTAAACCCTTCCGAGAACTTGTGAGAAGAGTCCCGATCTACTTATAAAATTCAATAATTTATTAACATCACCCGTTTAATTTCCTATAATTGTTCGTAAATCTGCAGCCAGGCCAATTTGTCTCCGTATTCTGGTGTATTTTCTGCTATCAGTTAGAAGGTGACAAACTGTCAGAGAAGAGCTACACTCCTCACAAACAGGTACATCATCAAGTAGCAAGAGATACCGATGAGTAAGAGGACATTGTCCTATGCGACGGGAGATCAGCAAGACAGGAATGCTCCATGACCTTACAGAGGACTTGATAAGTCGGAACTTATTCCCTTCAACCGTCAACCGCTCATTGTTCCATTCACTAAGAATCCTTGTCTTAATGGAATTTAGGATACCCTCGCCTTCCCAGAAACGTCTGCTTCCTCCTTTTCTCCGATTCCCACGTGTCTGGAAATCCAGCAAAACATTTGTTCTTTCCGTATTTGGAGAGAAAAGTACATCCTGGATGTTCCGGATCAGCTTTTCAGCTCGATACACAGTCTGAATTGCTTGAAGGGCACTAAACAAATCAGAGCATATCAAGAAATTTGATCCGCGGAATCACTTTGTTGATCGCAGTGCTCTCAATAAGGCATAGCACTCAGCAGTATAAACGCTGCACAGGTCGCCAAGACGGTAGCCACAGGTCTTACGGGGAAACACCACGGACCAGCCGACACCATCGGTCTGCTTCTACCCGTCAGTAAACAGGAATATAGACCCGGTGTTTGTCGAGGATTAAGTGGAAGTATACCCTCAACATCGCAGCTGCAGTATTCTCCGTCATGATGTAGAAGGTCGAAATTAATCTGCGACTTGTACAAAGCCCAAGGAGGAAGCTTACTGAAACCTTGTTTTAAGACATAGGTGTGCGTATATTCAAGGTTACCAAAATTTGTTTGGAGCAATATCCAAACGGTTTGGCTGCTCTCAGTCTCTTGTTGTAGAAGCAGAAGAAGAGGAAGGATGAAATACTGCGTTGTGTACCAGATTGTCAGTAAAGTAAACACATGGCAAGTGTCGTAAAATGAGTAGTTGCCGCCGCTGGTAAAGAGATGGTTCGCCACTCTCGGCGTACAAATTCGGAATGAGACTTGTACTTGTCTGATTCCTGCATGATGGACACTATGCAACTTCTTTAATTA
This sequence comes from Laupala kohalensis, assembly GCA_002313205.1. Lineage (NCBI taxonomy): Eukaryota > Metazoa > Arthropoda > Insecta > Orthoptera > Trigonidiidae > Laupala > Laupala kohalensis. Next base: position 1,074,862 of record NNCF01127740.1, on the reverse strand, counting down.
GCTTGCACGAGCAGAGTTATATAACACAGCCATAATTGAGATCTTATGAATGCTCGATAAAACTGGAGCAAGGAGAAGCGATCAGCGGCCAATTCTCTGCTACTCAAGCACTTCAATAGATTCAGAGACTTAATGTTCTCGCTCTTAGGTCTGTAAGTTGTTCAATCCAATTAAGTCTCTGATCAAAGATAAGACCTAAGAATTTTACTGATGGATATTATTTCAGAACGTTGTCTCCTAGACAAGGTGAGGTTCAGGTAGGAGGCTTGGTTTACTACTGAAAAGAATACAGCGTGTTTTCTCAGCAGAAAAATGAAAGTATTTGATCACTGCAACAATCTACTGAGGACAAGTTGGATTTGTCTCTCCGCACCTGTGACACTGCGATGAGAAAAAGATGGCAAAGTCATTGACAAAAATACAGTGGTGGACAAGATTCTTTACAGCTCATGTTATACTGTTAATGGCCACTACAAAGGAGGTCAATCTCAGGACAGAACCCCGAGACACTTGAAGGAGGAGATTCGAAGTGTACTTTCCAATTCTGTATCGGAAGGAATGCTGATCCAAGAAGGACTGTAACAGCTGGGGTAGGTGTCCTCTATACTATGCATATACTTGTAAAATGCCATAACGCCATATAGTAAGTCTTCTCGATGTCAAAAAATATTCCGATGACATGTCTTCGGAAAAAAAAGGCATCTTGGATCGCTGTTTCTAACAGAAGAAGATTGACCAGTGTTCAATGGAACTTCCTGAAACAACACTGAGAACAACTCGGGACATTATGCCTTTCAAGATACCAGACAAGTCGTCGGTTAATAATTCTCTCAAGGGTTTTACCAATGCAACTCGTCAAGGCGATGATTCGATAACTACTTATGGCTCTCTTGTTCTTTCCGGGTGTTTGTAGAGGGATTACCGTTGCTTCCTTCTACGGTTTAGGGAATACTTCATCGGACCATGAAATATTAAAGACATTCAGAACGTACACTTTCGATTATAGACTGAGTTATCTCAGCATCTCGCAGTGAATTAAATCAGGGCCAAGAACAGTGTCGTGGACTGTCGCTAGAACTGATCCAAGTTCCCACATTGAAAAGAGTTGTAGGGTTCCCAGTAGGTGGAACGGACGTCAAAGGAGGTGCTCTCTACTATTTCCCTTTTCCTCGAGAAATCAGGATCGCAGTTTGCTGTAGATGTTAGATCAACAAAGTATTTAGCCATAACTGTTGCCATTTATGTTGTAGGAGAGAACCTGTCCCTGATAATTGAGTCCGGATAATGGGACTCAAGAATACATTCCAGATATGTTTCGGATTGACTCCCATACTTTAATAGACGAAGTTGTTCTCATAATGGTGTAGAAGCACCTTTCTACATATACAACGAAACACGTACCTTAAATACGTATATGATGAACTCCCTCGTGTATCTAACGCATAGGAAGATACATGTTGCCACGCCAAACCAAATAGTGCCATACTGTTTGCGCCGTCGTCATGACGAAGTATCAGATACTCAAGATCCATGACCAGCGAGATACACCGCAGAGTCTCTAAATACGACGAAAAGAGGCCCTACATAGTACACATTAGATGACTCCATGAGGCATACGAGCCGCGTGCAACATCAAGTGTATGTCGTCTATTTTGTTAAGAAAATTCAAGAACATCAATAGACGAACCTCGACCTAGTGTTACGTCGCCAACGTCGTCAGTTGTCAAAGTTTAGCTTATGGCAACAGCACCACGATCAGCTCAGTACGACGGAAATTCTGGTCGAGTGAACATCGAGACCGATATAACCTCAAACCAGAAACCCAGCTCTGCGAATAATTCTATCATACAAACGTCGAAATAATTCTATCTTCAAGAAGCTGCCTTCAACTTGTGATTGAATTATTTCTATCATACAACGTCGAAATAATTCTATGTTCAAGAAACTGCCTTCTACTTGTAACTGAATTATTCCCATCATCACGAGAGAAGCCGAAATAATTCTATGTCGAAGAAGCCTCGTCAGATCTATGTTCGCCTTCGGTTTGTGACTCAATTATTTCTATCATACAAACGTCAAAATAATCCTATCTTCAAGAAGCTGCCTTCGATCTGTGACTGAATTATTTTCCATTTCCAAGAATCACAAGGCTCTATCTCGCGACCAGCAGCAGAGTTAACTCGACCTTCAAAGTGACCACGAAACGCCCTCGTACGATCAGCGGTGGAACTAACTCCATCATTCAAGGACACGAGGTGCCGTCACGCGCCAAAAGACCGTACAACCACGCTAGCATCTAACCTTCAGGATTGATCACCAGGGACACCATCTCGTGACAAAGAAGAGAACTTCTTCAACGACAGCCTGCTTACCCAGAGCCGTGAGTCAAGTGAGATAAAGGCATCATTTACAGAACCTCAAACGCCTGTGGTTGTCAACCTGGTGTCATTTATTGTTTAATCACTTGTTCATATCAATCCTGCATAATAAATCTTGTTCTGTTCAACCTGTGAGTATTTATTTTGAAGAAGAATCTTATTGCAAAGCAACCTCAGCATTGAGATTTGTGAAGCAATAAAAAAATCTTCCCCGACAATGGTATTTAGAAATTCTTTCCAGGTGGTTCTGGATACTTTAATGGGTCTGCGCGGTTTCGCTCTAGCAACCCGATAAGCGGCGATGTTTTCCGGAGATGAATTTTTTTTGTGGGGTTTTACGGCTCATGTCGACATCAAAAGTCTTTGGAGCCCGAAAAACTTGTACAGGTAGGAAAAATACAGTTACGCACTAGGGAGAGCCAATATGACTCTCCCCGCNCCATACCCACTAAAAACCCTCCCGATCTTCAACACACCAAAACATATCTCACAACATACATCAAATGGAGGGGGGACTAAAATGACGGGGGCACATAACATGAGAGGGGACAAAGAATAAGGGGGGACAAAAAATGAGGGGTAGGACAAAAAATGAGAGGAATGAGGAAAATGAAAGATACCCTAGCCTTAATAGCGTCGGGATCGAAAAGAACAAGAGGTGACCAAGGGAGGTCAGGAAAGAGAAAGGAAGGAGCATAGCACAAGTGGAAGTAATACCAGACTCAGCTCGGGGCCCCGTGTTCGCCAAACACGTACTTACTAGATGTAAGTCCCCTGGGGGGCCGGAGATGCACTACGCTTAAATTTCCGCAATACACTTCGCCTCGCCCGAATGACTTGCGTCGTTCCTCCAAAGGACATAAGGTATTCGTAGAAACATAGATGTTCTCGGAATGGATTCATCAGCGGCGTGATAAATCACGTGAGTCAGATGGTCGACCCTCTATAGGACACTTTCCGTTTCTCTGAAGACAGCCAGATAACGGTACAGTGTCCAGTTAGCCTTTCTGAGAATCCGTTCCTGAGGCTTGCATTCGGAAACTGTCGCACGTTATTGCGAGGACAGTCAGAGAGGATGATGATCACTACCATGCATATCTTCTACCTTCCATTGCAAGACATCAGCAATTTTAGGAGAACAAATTGATAGGTCCATGACCCCGTGGCAAATGCAAAGTGGGTCATCTCCCCGCTGTTCATTATACATAAATCTTCACGCTCGAAGAGATAATTCAGCAGTTGGCCGCTGGGGCGATCACTCGACGAACCCCACAGGACACTACGGGGCGTTAAAATCTCCAAGGATGAGGAATGGTCGGGGAGCTGGTGAATTAAATCCCTCCGAGCAGTTTCCGAGAAATCTCGTGTTGGTGGAAGATATATTGAACATACGGTCATAGCTGGTACGCTGTGAATTTAGATTGCTATTGTCTGGTTTTGAGTTCGTAGGAGAATAGGTAAGGAGAGGATAGTATTTCTAACAAACACAGAAATTCAACCTCTTGCTCGATCTCCCGTGGTGTCGTCATATCTGAAGCTGATGTACCCCCGCGGAGTGAGTGTTCTGGTAAAAGGTGTGTCTCTGACAGGCAAATACAGATCGGATTGCGACCTGCTAAGAGCTCTAACTCTTCACGTTGAGTTCTATAGCCATTACGGTTTCACTGAAGTATGGAATCCATTACGATTTGGAACCTCCTGTGTCGGGTTCCTGACTGTTTATTTCTGCGTCATCGTCGGACAATGCATAATCAGACTCGGATGAAGTACAAAGACATTCTTCTTACGTCTCCGCGGTTTGTTGGGCGGTGTTATTTTCAAAAAATCGGCAAGGTTCAGGGGTCTAGCCCTGGAACCCTTTTTTTTCTTATGTTGATTGGTACTTGCTGCAATTACTTGAATACTGCTAGGATTCTTCTGTGTTGAAGTAGAAGAACTGGGTTTAGCTGAAAATTTTTTTGCTTCGTGGGAACAGCTTGAAGTATTTTCTTCCCAAATTTGCACTGGCATTTGTACGACGTTGTCATACATTTGCAGTGGCACTTGCCTGGGTAGAAATTCTCTTCTTTATTACTGGAGTCTTGGTTGCGGTGGATTAACTGGTAGAAAATACAAGGTGTTGGGCCCAGTTTTTCTTCCATGCTTCACCGTACGGGATATTTTCAATGGTCGTAATTTCCTGTATCTTCTTTTCTTCAAGAAAGTAAACGCACTCCCTGCTCCATACCAGGTGATTGCCTGAGCAATTAATGCACTTCACAGACCCCGGGCATGAAACGCTGGGTTCGTGTGCCTCCTTACCGCAGGTATCACGGCCCTTACACGATGTCGTCGTGTGTCCAAACTTCTGGCACTTAAAACAGCGTAGAGGATTCGGAATAAACGGTCGCACTGGCAGGTTTAGTCATCCAGTTTTTAGATCTTTCGGCAGTTTAGGACTGTCAAATGTCTCGATAAAGGAGGCGGTCTTCTCAGGAACACGACCAACCTTCCTCATGAGCTGACTGACCTCTACCACGTGGTCAGCTTCCCTTTCCTTGACAAGACATGTCGATGACATCCCTGCAAGTGATCACTCCTTTGCTACGGTTAAGCGAAGCTTGGAGCTCACACTTGACAGGGAATTCTTCCATCAGTGTACATTTTAAAAGTGTCAACGCTTTCTTATTGGATTTTGTTTCCAACAGCATTGACAAATTCCGCAGCCTCTTGATTGACTTGAGACTTCCAACCAATCACTCCAATCCTTTATATATAGAGAACGGGGACACTTTTTCAAGCGTTCCGTCTATACGAGACATTACAATAAAACATTCTAGTGAGAAATGCTCATTAACTCTGACGTTGTGTCGCAAGCGCGAGGGCTGTGAGCCCTCTGTCGCTTCGAAGACGTTTGGGTGTGTAACATGCCTTGTGGTCCACCGAAACCTCAACGTGAGACAATCAAGATCTTGTCCCACGAGTTCGGAGGAACAGATGACCAGCGACGTGAAGCCCCCGCATCACGCCACAAAACCTTATTCAACTGAGGTGCGGCAGTTGCCCAAAGGTTGTTGGCTAGCACCTCATGGGCGAGTAACAAATCTTTAGTTTGAGGGTTTTTTTGTAGAGGTTTAAGCCTTCGTCTCGACCCGGCCGATGAAGGCAAGATCCCCGCTCTTCACAACACAAAACGTTCCACCATCGCGCCAATGGTGATTGTTGAAAAGTGTCCAAAGTTTACGGCATCCGGGGATTGGTGGCGCAGTACCAGTCCCCAGCTCGGAGCTGTGGGTTCTCCAAGCCCATACTCAGCCGAAAATGAGTCCCCTGCATGGGTGTATCAGTGCCCAGTGACTCTGTGATGCATTTTATTTCACATGTATGCAATATTCTGGTATATTATTAATGATAGTATGTTTGAGGATAAGTTTATTGAATGCACACAAAATGTACTTTTAATGGAAACTTAGTGAGCGAAGTTCGGAAGGTAATGATGTGTAAGAAAATTTTAAGTCTTGGGTATGTGGTAAGTTGTGAGAAAAGTTAAGTCTGTATTTGCCAATGTAATTCTAATAATTGTACAAAGTATGCCAATGTGCGTAAATCAGTGAAAGTAAAAAAAAGAAGATAATTGTAAACTTTGTGATAAAATTAAAATGTACATTTTATTTTTGAATCTCAATTTGTGAGTTGATAATAAATCATATCCTGGTTGTATTATGTTTCTACTGACCTTATACCTCCCGTTTTATTATTATTATTATTATTAGAAGTAATTAAAACTGAGGTTAGGAAGGTATTTTTTGTTCAGAGGTTTTATAAAACCCTTATTTCTTGGTAGAATGACATTTAATGTCGTAGGCCAAATTATTCTGGCTCTATCAAAAAACATTCCATATAAAACAATCAATGGCTATCATTTATGGACATTGAGAAAATATTTAATTCTTGCCCAGGATCTGATATACTGCGATTTCTCTTTATGGACTCGTGCACTCGTGGTTCTCAGAGGTGCTCTACTACTCAGCGTACAATCAATGATACCATGTTGCTGTTCAGGGCTTTCTACAGTAGGTGGCACTGAAGAAAGTCATTCGTCACTGAACCATATTCGAGACGACCACTTGGTGAGACGTCTTCCGACGTCTGAGAACGTGATCTTATTGAAGAAATGTCGCCCTTAATTGATATCCATGTCCGGTGGTAAAACAACATGGTGCTTCCACATCATGGTTTTGGTAACTTCTACCATTAAACAAGAAGATTCCATTGAACAAGAAGTGCGTATAAGCAAATGAAATGTTGAAAGTGAAGTCTTGTCTCCAGTAAATTATAGTCAAAAGACACAAAAACACATTTGAGAATTGAAACGGGGAAAGACCAGTGCTTATGCGTAAGTTTTGTGATATCAGTATTTTCTTATTTGTAAGGAGTTTCGGAATTATTTCTTTCATGTTATTGTTTTAATCTTTGAAGGGTCAAAAGGGTAATACATGTAATTGAAATATTTCTTCCATTTAATGATTAAAGTGTAACAAATTAATTTTCTTCTACTGAAGCTTTCCCGAAAATGGGACGTCGATGTAGCTGTGTCCTATAAATGTATTAGAATCCTGGCTCCCTAGTTCTTAATAATTAATTATGGAATCAATTAGAAACGTAGCAGTACATTTAAAATATTACAATATCGTTAATAAAAGCATCTCTGATAAGATTGGGACGATGTTTTAACAAGACATTGACGACGCATCCAATTAAATTAGCAAAAAGGAAATTAATAGGAGCGCCTCAGCTATCACAACAGGATAACACTACGAGAGGGAGAGGGGAAATATACTTAGGGGCCAAAGTGGCGAAATTGAGGCGAATTTTGTTTATTACTCGGACATTACTGGTTTTATCATATTTCGAGCAATTTGCCCATAGGAGTATACAAATCGTAAGATTTTTGTAAGGAGCGAGTAGACATTAACACTGATGCTAGGAAAGCAATTCTTTCAGACACCATATCACATTTTCTTACGATGTTCTCGGAAAGTCACTACAACACGGCATATGCATTGCGTACTAACTTTATCAAATAGATTACCACTATGTCATTCGAGAGTGTAGTCGTGAACCTGTACTATGTGATGCATTCACAAGATGCATTGTCACCGGTGATAAAGTACACTGGTAAAGTGCTGTTCTCTGCACAAATCGGTAAATTATAGACTTAAAATATTCAAAATCAGTTTTTTTGTGGCGTCATTAAACAGTTAGATTTGGTGGCGTAACATCAGCCAGATCGCGACGCTAGTCTCAAGGCGATTAATTCTCATACCAAATTTATATTTTATTGTATTAGTCAGACAGACGTTAGCAGAACCTCGTATTGTATCAAGTTTTTATTCATTGTTCAAATCGTTAGTTCTAAGCATAAAAATACAAGAAATACCGGTTACCTCTTTCTTTGGGTATCTCTAGATATTCAAGATGGCGTCTTCCACCGTTTTGAATTTAGTTAACTTTCCATTTTACGATATTTTTTATCCAGAATTATTTTTGTCAGTTACATGTATGGTCAGCAACAGAACATGGAGGAAGGAAGGTACAGTGCGAACGCTTTATCTTCACGCAAGAACTTGAATAGTAGCCATTGGGCGCGAGAGGTAACGGGAGTTATTTTCTAGAATCACTTTTTTAATATTATTGCACTCAAGGGTTTTTCCCCTTTATACACATTAAAAATAGTCTAAATACTAACCATTAATGTTAGAATCATTGACTCACTATCGAAATAACAGATTTCCCACTTTTATGGAGACACAAAGATTGAAGTTACAAATATCAGACACAAAGACAATGATGTGGTTCGGCAATTACAGAGAGTAACAAAGGAACTGTTGTGACACTTAATGGAAAGGAGATGGGAGTGGAGAAAAAAGTTATCTAGGGATAGTAATAGATGAGAAAATGCACTTTATGGAACATCTGAGAATGGTTGATGCGAAAATTAAACGAATGATAAGAATAGGGTATTCGAAATATGCGATAAGAGCTGAGCACATAAAGTATCTTTATTGTGGAGCTTTGAGAGCAAAGATGACATATGGAGCATCTGTATGGGGACATAGGAAACCAAATGTGCACTATAAGCGAAAGCCTAGAGATCTATAAAGATTATGCCTCCAGAGGTTGTCAGGTTGTTATAAAACTGTTTCAAGTGACGCGTTGGAAGTAATTACAGGAGTTTGGTCAATAGATCTCCCAATTATAAAGGTTTAAGTACACAATAATTTTGAAAAGGAAAGGAAGAATACAGGTGAACGGAGAAATGACGAGACAAAATAACGGTCGACACCGGTTAACGCAACTCCTATTGGATGCATGGAATATACGATGGACGAACAGAACGAAAGGACGACAAACGTATTAATACATACCGGACGTAACTTACCGAGAACGGATAAAGACATGGTCAAAACTGAGTCCATCTATGGCAGAGACAATAACGGGACATGGCGATTTCGCAACTTACATGAAAAGAATTGGAAAAGTAACCGACGGACTATGTATATGCAGACAAAACCAGCAGACGCCTTACAATATCTTATGAGAATGTGACTTATATGGACCAGAGAGAGGACAATTTGTCAAAATTATAAAACGACTAGGACTGGCCACATTAAACGAAAATAGTAAATTGTTGGAAAGAAAATTGATATTTCAAGCTTTTTCACATTACGTAGAACAAATTGGAACAATAGACGTAGCGATGCATGAAACAAATGATGGCTACCAAAAAATGAGTAACGCTGGAAGAAGCGACAAATAGGCACGCCTAAAGGAAAAAAAGTGAAAAAGGGATTCAAGAGAATTAGAGACCCCGGAGTTCCTATGTTACAAACGGGGATGTTATAAAATCATTGTAGAACTGAGTTTAATTGTGAATTGTTAAATCATTGTGAAGAAAGTAAATTAAAATTGTTACTTCCCTTGGTTCGTGTTTATATCATTCTTCTGAGGCTGGCAAAATTAGGTTTCTGCAAAGCATTCCGGTGAAAGTACTTGACATGTGCCTTGATGTATTCATACTTTTCTAGCTTAGGGCATCCAACATCTGTCTTCACTAGTTTTCAAGACTGTTCAAAATGCCTGGTATTAAGAGCTTGGTATACCGCTGCAATTTTTGGTATCTCTGGTTCAGGCATCACACTTTAACGTCTCAGCCACCCATGATTTTTTCCAATATCATTGAATTCAATTATGTTATTTCATTTACGTTCTCCAATATAACACTCTTCGGGTACAGTCCGTGTGGCACACTGTCGATCCAATATTTTATGATTCCCAGAGAAAGTGTCTACGTGTTTTAACCATTTATTCCTCAGTACGTAGCGAGTTTTGCTGCAAATGACAATTTTGAAATTCATTCGTATATCCTATAACAATTTTCATCATAATTTTTATTTTTTGTTTCTTACATCGGAACACGCAGAAAGTAGATACTATTGATGCATCAGGGCGCTTCCAACGGCCGCTCTACGCGGAAGTGACATACAGAAACAGAATATCTGATGTGGCTACTCTTTTATATATTATTAGTGTCTATAAATTTCTTTGTAAATTAGTATACAACAACTAAACTAACGATAAGTATAAAAGGCGAAAGGAACAAGAAGATTGATCAGGATGCAGTATTAGATACAGCAGCAGCAACTGTAGAAAATTCAGCAGCACGAGGACATGCTGGAAATGATGAAACATGAATAATCTCTCGTAGCTCGACATCAGAGGCCTCCACCGTTAGCGATTTTTTACAAGGAAATTAAAGACTGGCCTCAGCTTCAACATTTCATGTGGCATCAGATAACGGACGCAGGAATATAGAGTGCATTATTGTCGAATTTACGGGAAAATGAAATACGAGAACCATTAAATAAATTCTGTCCCGAAAAGGACACAATTCAGTTAATGTATCATGAAATAATGTGCCAAATTTTTCCGTATTACATCCCAATGTATTTCAATGTGTTTAGTGTCATGAAACGCCTTTCATCGGTGTGAATGAAGCCTTAGGGAACAAATGAAAGAAGAGATCGCCGAACTACTAGTAGAACAATTAGTACTAAAACCAGTTACAAACAGTGGGTGGGCAACCTCACTAGCCACAGTAAGGAAAAAACAAAGTTTACGAATCTGTTTGGATTTCTAAAGCTACGGTAAATGCACAACTAGGTATACCAGTACCTCATTCCCAGATTCGAAGAACTGTTCCCGAAATCAGTATCTCAAGAACAAATCTTGTTTTTCAAGAATTGATTCATTGATTACTATTCACCAAATACCATTGCATGAGTAGACTAAAGTACAAGATAGTTAACAAAATCTCTAAGAATTACTCCGAAATCAACGATTATCTTTCGCAATGGCGCCGCCGCAGTTATTTTCCAAAAATCAGTGACGGATGACATTCCTAATTGTGTCAATTATTTGGACGATATCTTAGTTGGCGTTTCTTCGCCGCAAGCGCTTAGGGAATTTGCACAAGTTATTTGCCATTTTCCAGGAGAGGGGTAGAACGGTAAAATTTAAAAAATTATGAAAATTGTGTGGAAAATGTGAAGTGTGTACGTACATTGATTACAGATAACGAGACTCCATATCAGAGCAATTCGCGAAGTTTAGTGAAGGGAATGGAATGTCAGGACTCCAGTATTTCACTCCCAGTTTAACAGAGAGACTGAGCAAGTGGTACAAACGTTCAAAACAGCAATAAAGAAAAGCAGTTTTAACAAATATTCTTAATAACGTCGTGTAAGATTTTTGGAAACGTACTGCATCATCTTGCATGCACAGCACCTCAGCCCAGTATAAAAGCTACATGGCCAACAACCGGGAGAAGCAACTTTATTATTCTCGGAAAAGGCACTTGTTTCAGGTCAAAAAAATTTGCGGTAGGAGCCAGGGTACATCATATATACATTAGGCCATTCAACAAAAACAATCCACTGATTCCAGCACTTATGGTAGCCACATTGGAAATGCAGGATACACAACAAGAGCTATATTCTAGATATTGACACGGTACCAGGTCAGATTCGTCAGAGGTCTGCAGTGATGGAAGTCGATAAATCCGACCCCGCGATTTCGCCCGTCGCGCAACGAGCTCTTATATCATTTGTTCAATGCACCATGATTTCTGGTAGTAATAGTTTGCGGAGTCCATTTCCCATCACGTCGAAACAGGAGTAACCTGAACCACGAAGAAATGAGGCGGAATCTCCGCGTTCACAGGAAGCGGAGATCTATGCAGAATCTACATCAGCAGCAGGGGTCTTGCCGGAGCCTTCTGTGATTCCTTTGCTCCGAAGTAGCAGCAGACCGTGGAGGAACTCACAGTATTACCGTTGTTAAACAGAGAGGATGTTGCATACATCGTAAAAATCAAACCGTAGTTACTATTGCAGAGTAAAATCGCTTCCGACGCTTGGTGTTCGGAAGACTGGAGAGATTCGTAATGGACTGCTAATTTAGGACTACCTCATCGCCAAACACATCTTGGAGAGCACCTGAAAGTGCTGTTGGTCAAACGGCTACTATGAGTGTCGAGAACCGGAACTGCATCACGCGTCAAGCTGGAAGGAAGTAGAGCAGCGACACACTGCTCACTCAATGGAGGCTAGCCCCTCCGTGGCTCAGGTGGTAGCGTTCTTGCTCCTACCCAAGTTACCCCGGGTTCAATTCCCGGAGGGACCAGAAAAAATTGTAGCTTTTCACATGAATGTCCCAGTTCATAGAGCTGTGACTACTGAAACGCGAACCATCCTTGCCCTATCCACCTCCTGCTAGTATCAATAACTATTACTAACAAATTCTACTAACCCCTCCACGCGGGCCAATTTGGTAAATCCGGCTAATCGGCCCACCTACTAACAAGAACCTACCACTCAACTCCTACCTCGTATCGCTCCATGTCGGTAAGCTTCAATAGCACGCTACATTTCCCATTTACAAATACTACAATGGAAAATGGAGGTGAGCGTCACTCGCCACCGGTTCCTCATTCACGCATGGGTGGATACTTCACCTGCGCCACCACCAAAGCGGCGCTCAAGAAACGGTAAATTCTACACAAACCAAGTCATATCTGATGTCCTGACTATTCTTGTACATATTTGTATTTAATACATCCTAATTCGTCCTACTGGTATTCCATCCTATTAATGGGATCCTGATTTAGTTAGATAATGTAATAAATAATTCTAAAAAAGGATAATCATTTGAATATATGCATCTTACTTACCTCTCATTTTTCTTTGTAATGCATCACTATTCTTTTAAAAACATAGTTCTTTTAAAAAATATCTGACTAGAGATTAAGTTATTAATTACCTCACTAGATCAGGCTCTGATGATGTCAAGGACAAACGAGAAACTTTTTCACTGACTTCTTCAGGAATGGTTGCAGGGTTTTCAGGAACGGGTGTGTCCTGTATAAAAATAAAATTAAGATCAATTAAGATTCACTCAAAATATAAAGAATCTCTTCCCTTAATATATGGCTCAGGGACTGGGGACAGTGGGAGGAGACTTGTTCCGGGTCCTAAGAAATGAGGTACTTTGGCGGCCACTAATGACAGACAAATAACACTTTTAACACCGAATCATTAGAATTGCATGGTTATCACTGGAAAACTAAAAAGTAGTAATGTACAACAAAAAAGAGAAAAAATCTTGTGATCAATTTTCTTATTGTCTCAAAACCGTGTACCTGAGCTTATACCCTGTAAGTATTTTTTATTGAAGTGATCTCTGCTATTCACTCTTGTGAAAACGCTGTTCCTAGGAGCCTGCTTGCAGTTGATGTCTTCTGGCTGATTGTCTTCTGGCAGAGTTTGTGTGTTTTGTGTTAAACAATCGAATACCTCTTTTACGACTTACATAACGCGCACACACATTTATCAGCAATACTTCGTTTATTAACAATTTGCACATCCTTCCCTGTGTGATATTCCATAAGCATCATTTCTACTTCTCTGGTTGCAACCAAAATTGTATATTTCTCTCCACTTATATACACTAATCAAAATCTCAGATGAAAACCTGCTAGTCGATTATAACACAAACACGTTACCTGAATTAATCCAATGTCAATTCCTTTTTCTTCCATATATTTTATTAATTCGGCTGTGCTTTCAAAGCCTTCGTGTACAATAACCTGTATGACATCAATCCCCATGCTTTATTCTTATTTTCATTATTTTTTTCACCCGTATATGTTCCTCACATCTAGTACTCCTCAACGAGTGATTCCCATTCTTTCCCTAACATATACAATTAATACACTTTTCGTTTTCATACTTTTTGTGCAATTTTTTGTCCTGGGCGCCTTCACAGTGCCCACACGACGCGCTCTTATCCCGGCAATCTTGGGCCACATGATCGTATCGGTAGCACCGGTAGCAACGTATTGGCTCGATGTACTCCATATACCTGTGAGACCGCATACCTACGTATATTCTTTAGTGCTTCCGTATTTCAGAAAACATATTACTACTCATTTCGACAACCTAATGTCTCTGTTCCATTCGTTTTATTACAGCTGCTTCTGTTGAATCCATTGTTACTCCACGTTCTGTAAAATCATTTCTTGCAAAAATTCTTCTTGTTCCGCTTCATCTACACCATAAATTATTATTTTTGGCTTTATTCTCTTTACTTCGTTCTCTTGAAGTGTCTCACGATCAGCCACTACCTTTCTTAGGGCATCCATATCCTTGTCACTACACCAACTATAGGTTCGTCTTTTCCTGTCTTCCTTCACATTTATCTTCAATTTCTGTTTGTCAAGCATCCCTTTCAGTTTTGAACTCACAGTATAAGTTTCGTCCCGCTGTTTCTTCTACAGTACTATGACGAGTCCACTTTCACTTCCTTTATCTCGTCTCTCACTTACAACCATATCCACATTGCTCTGTTTATGCATGTAATTCACCCCTTTTAATCGCTTCTTTCATATCTTTATCATCATCTTGAATTTTTCCAATTATGTCATCCCGTGACTGTTGTAACGTGTCTACTATAGTCCCCTCCGATTCACAAATATTCCTTCCCATAGCAAGGAGAACGAAAACCTATTTCTTCTAACACTTCCCCCATGACCATTGCCATTTTATCTCATAACTGTCAATTTGCATCATAATGGTATGTTCGCAGTTTTCTTTTTTCTTTTCCTGGCAATCTCTCTCCCTGTGCTGTACAAGAAGATCCAACCCTCCCCGTATTTCACATATTTCTTTCTTAATATCTTCCACTTCTTTAGTGTTACGTTTCAGAATTGTATTGTATTTATACGTCACTATATCCCCCCACATTTGCATAATCCCATCTCGCAAAATCACGTGCTCCTTTACCGCTGTCTTTTGAAATTGAACACCATTAAAAGTCTGTACTATATTTTCATACCTTTCTGCTTTTTGAAATTGTGTTTGTGTAAACTCTGCAGCACAGTCCCTTCCCATTATCCTTCTCTTCCCGCCTCCCTTCGCTTCTATTTCTAAAATATTCTAAGATTCCCTCTATTTGATGTTCCATAACTCAATCCACTCTTCCCACCATATTGTCTCGACGTCTACGTAAACAACTTATCTTCCCTGTCTCGTCCTCTTCCCCTGTTTCACCCAATGTTATCCGTTTGCTACCCGTCAGTCTTTCTTCTCCCATTATGCTTACTTCCTTCCTCATCCTCCATTCTATTTATTCGAGTACAACTCCCTAAGTGCACTTGCATACTTATATATTGTCACTGCTTTTGCATGGCAAGCCGTAAAACAGCATAGTTATTCCACACACA
>NNCF01127740.1:997869-1059626 GCA_002313205.1 Laupala kohalensis | reverse complement strand
GAGATATATATATATATATATATATATATATATATATATATATATATATATATATATATATATATATATATATATACTATCTATCCATCGACTTTTACTGACGTCCACCATGTAAAATCCTTCGAAACGTACATCCCATTGCGTATCTTAAGTTCTCGTATTTCGCATATATTGGTCCAAAATGCTTAAACTCACTCCGCACGTCCCTTCAATATTCCTCTTTTACTTGCTCCTATTAACTTTTCAAGTTCACAAGTGGATTAAACGTAAATACAAACAGTAAACAACATTATCATAGTCACAATTGACGTAACTTCTTTGAAGCATGCCAGAGGCCCGAATGGACCGATATGGTTAAAATTCGGCACAATTACACTGTTAGACCTTCTCTTTCAGCTGGAATACAATAAACTGTAGTCATTGTTTTCCTGTTCCTTCTTGTCTGATTAAACTTTTTCGGTTTGCTTGGGAAATCCTTCATGGAGACTAAAAAGGAGTGTTGTTGGTGGACTTTAAGGGGCAGGGAACAAAAATTGAAGGCATGGTTTACGGA
The DNA here is from genome assembly GCA_002313205.1 of Laupala kohalensis. NCBI lineage: Eukaryota > Metazoa > Arthropoda > Insecta > Orthoptera > Trigonidiidae > Laupala > Laupala kohalensis. The sequence goes on along the minus strand of NNCF01127740.1, from coordinate 1,059,073 downwards.
GAACGCTTCACCGCCAACGACGAATTTCAGGATTCCGTCAGAAGGTATCTCATTTCACTGACGTCCACCTTTGAAGAAGAAATCGAGAAACTTGTGTCACGATGTGGCAAATTCTTCAACGTTTTGGCGATTATGTTGAAAAATACGACCCTGTTGTATTTATGGTAATAAAATTATTATGTTATGTAAATTTCTCTTCTTTATAGCTCATCGGAGGTTGAAAAAAGAACCCTCGCACATTCTACTGACAGCTGAAAATCTATTTTCTACAGTCGTAGCTGTCAGTGTACTCAGTTAACCAGTCAAGGGTATTATTGTAACTTGTTCCATCCGTAAAAAGATCTTACTATGAACAAGTGGTCACTGTTAAATTTCGTGGATTACAGTTCTTTGACGAGGAGAGTACGACACGAATTGATGGATATAGCATATTATTGCATAGATTAATTTCAATATCAGTGAAGGACCCTTGAGGAATGACACACTCGTCAAGCTTCGCTTGCGTCATTTTGTTTCTTAGAAGTATGTAACACAAAGCGAGAAGTGCTCATCTCCGTTCCGGACCACCAGATTCATCATTTCAAAATAAGAGATTTTGAGCCGTGAAGAATTGACAGAGGAGTGGCGTAAAAACAAGTGAAAGCTCGAAGACGTATCGCAATTTGTGAAATGTGCGTTCGCAAATTAGGTAAAAACGCACAAATTATAAGCGTGTTCATATGAGAAGATGAATTTGCACGAGAAATCATACAATACATCCAACATGTCACAGATTTGGGTTATCACACAATCACCGTACTGTATGAAAATATTGTACACCAAATCAGGAGTGGACATTTAAAAAAAAGCGAAGAAACAACACAAAGACGATACTATTGAAGCAATGAGTTACACGAGGAACTGCCGTGAAATTTGTGATGTTAGTTGTCCTTAAATGTTTCGAAGGGCTGATAAAGTGAGATTTCAAATCACATATTACTACTATTAACCACAGCAGAAGGTTAAATACAAAGATATTATAATTCTTATTGTCGCGAACAACTCTAATAGTCTACTTTCTCGTGTGACTCGATACAAAATTTTAAGTAACTCTTCGTGCTATGAGGCAGTAAATCTGATGCTTCGACGGGCTTCGGATTGCGGATGTTGCCGCTTTTTTGGAGAATATTCTTTCAGAAGTGTTTGTGAATTTTACCCTCATCTAGATTTGTTTTAAGGATGTTGAGAGTGATATGCCAGAATCCCTAAAACTATTATTGTACAATATAGTTTTACATGAGAGTCGGCGTGACTCAGTTGAGCTGCTGGCAGGGTTCTATTCCTGGTGGAATGTGGGATTTTTCATCACACTTTAAGATCCAGATTGACTTCTCGGTCTACTCAACTAGCTGCAAAACGAGTACCGGATGGATCATGGAGTCAAACCGGTCGAAGAGAATGCTGATAACATATCGTTTGGCGGAACTCTACCCTCCGTGAATCCCATGAGCACATCTAAGGTCCCGTTGTGAGACTGACTTAGATAATTTTTACGTATAAAAGGAAATGCTAAGAACTGGAAGAACAAATTTACGCCGTTTGCACACAGCCAACCTTATGTAAAGAATGTTCTATAAACTTTTTGTGATTTAAAATATTCAGATTTGAAAGAACAGGAAGAACAAAAATAATTTCCTTTCGTCATCAAAGTTCAAGAACTATACAATTAAGCTATTAGGGACTCAATTTACGTTTAAAAATTACAACCTCTTGAAATACATGGAAGTAACACATACTAACAACGCCAGGTCGCAATTTGGGAAATTGACTTCGCGGTGGAACGTTGTAGGGTTGTAGTAAGAAAACGACGGCCAGCAAATTCCATGACAAAAACTCTCAAAGTTTTCATCTCAATGTATATATTAAACATTCAATTTTCATTTTTAACGTCGCAGTAGTGTAACCGGGAGCGTGCTTCCCGTTTTTGCCAAGACCTTTGGTTCTATTCTCATTATGTACATTTTTAACAATTCGTATTTCAGGCCTAAGGCGATTAGGTGACCTTAAAATGCGTCGTAATAAAATATTGATAAGAAATAAAGTTTGGTTTTGCGTCTACTTTCATTCAGTAATGAAACACTCTTACTCTAAAATCAATAGAAAACGATTATATTACGAAAAACTAAAACTTTTGGTACTTTTTTTAAAGATATTTAGAAAATACGGAGTTTTGCGACAGAAATATATTTACTCCGACTTGAAATTCGGATTCACTGACCGAAAATATATAAGAACCAGTCAAAATAATATCTAAATATTTTAGGTAAAATCTCAATTTGACTGGAATACTAACGATCATATAAACTATGTATACAAAAAACTGTAAGATTCACTTCTAAATAATACTTAAACTTTTTCGTCAGGACGTGCAATAGTAAGCAAATATTATTTTCTCCTCTATTCAAAATGTCTGCTTTATATGAATAATTTTACGCAAAGATAGGATAAAGAAGTCGGGGCACAGGAGACATGCGAAATGTTCATTGGAATGAAATATTTACCGTTCTAGAATGTAAAACATTTCAACAATTACGTGGCAAAATGTAGATGCATACCAGGTCTTTTCCTCTGGAAGAATCGTTATGTCTATGAGGACGAAATCCTGGTCCTGGAGGAAAATTCTTTTGAACGCAACAATTTACTCCTGGACTGAAATGTAATTCCACGTGGAACCTACGAATTAAAAAAAAATTCAGTCTTGAAATACGGAACATTATACACAAGTTACTTATCGTATAGGAAAATGAAGCATAGTTCAACATATGAAACAATAACAAAATTAGTGCACATACATTGTAATGTACATAGAGCGTGATATAAATACTCGTATGGACTAACATGAAAACAACTGAAATTTTAGATACTGAGCTATTCACAATGAAAAATTGACTAGACCACGTTGTTCGTAAAATAAAGATTTGGAAGTTTTTTGAATTCGTACTATACGAATTTTGTAATATTAAACAAACGTTAGAAAACAGTAATAAAAAATAAATGCATAGGTACAATTGTTTTATATGACAATACATGAAGGTATTTTAATACGTCAATACTAAAGATGTTCTAAGAAACAAAAAGGTGTTCTAAGAAGCAATTTTAAGAGAGAACATTATAGATGAAGGAATAGTCAAGCATAAAACTAAATGCTTAAAGTTTAAACACAAAGTGGCTAGATGATTAGTTCTCACGACTTACCTATCTTCAGAACTTACGTCCTTTGTAGGATCTTCATACAGCATTATTACAATTTGAGACATGTAATTAAGCTCTGAAACCATACTGATGTACTCCATGGCTCGCCTCCATTGTTCGTCTATAGTAGCCTGTATATGTTGAATATACCAAGAATATTTAATTAAATATTCACTAACAGTTATGTTGGCATTGTCTTATTATTTTCAAATATTTTCATAAATGCAATTCAAATATTTCCATTAAATGAAACACAAACAATAAATAAAAACATTTATATCCCATAAACTTTTTACTTCACGCCGAGTTCAGGTTTCTTTCAAATAACCCAATTCATTTCTCATACAATCCTATGGGATCCTTACCTAATCATCTTTCGTGATTATTTTCTGGTGCTACCGGGGGAAAGAACTGATGGGAGGGTTATTGGGTTGAGAAAGGCATCTTAAATCAAATTGAATAAAACAAATGACGTGTTTAATTACAAAATTTTAATTCAATTCTGATGTCACAATGGTCCGAGAAATACGGTAGAAATCAGTAAGTTACGACATCAATGGTTGCGAAAAGTTGGGGTATTGTGGGAAAGTAACTAGCAAATATCAGTTGGAGTTATGGTGGGAACGAATTGCCACCATAACGAAATGCCACTGACAGTTGATCAGAACCTTCTAAAATAAATTAAAGTCCACCAATCAAAGAGTATAAAAACAACCGTCGAACAGAAAGCCATCTGATTGCTTATTATTAAGTGAATTCGATTGGTATTCTAGCGCACATGCATGTAACGGCGCGTATATTTATATATAAAAGGTATGTAGCGTGTACACGGAAAGACGAACCGCGGTTTCCATTAATTGTAAACGCAAGAATCATTTACATGATCACAGCGTTCTTAGTAGAGATTGTCGAAAGTATAAAATGGCATAACAACCGTTAGTAATGAAAAGAGAATATGATTAGAGTGATGCAACAAAACCTACAGCGCGCAAAAGTACCTTCTACGGAGATGGGTGAATATCTGAGATGTAATGACATTCAAATCGGTTGTTTTCCTGAAGTATACCATCTACGGGGGTACTACAACTCGTTCCCCTTGCATACCGGGTGGTGGTAGCACCAGACCCTTGGTGGTAGTGCGCGGTACAGGAGATGATTTGATACATGAACAATTTGCGACGCCCCACTGTCAGGTTTTGGAATATAGAATAGGGACAATATCACTAACAATAATAAACTATTATTGTTAGTATGCCAAGAATATAAAAGATCTAGGAAAAATAGTAGGATATTAGATGAGAATAGAACGCGTGATATTTAATTATGCATGTATTCCAATGCCCGTACAAAATTTTTATGCCGTAGACTTTTCGAACGGTTCATTTTGCAGTATAAAATGATTATGATAAATGAGTTCGGTATGACGTTTGTTGGAGAGCGAGGCAGGTCGGCAATAGACGTCACGTTAATCAATAAGTGGCGAACAGCATGAATGGTTAGATGGGCATTGCAAAATGGCTTACTAAGTGATCATAAAGCTATAGTAGTAGATGTGACAGCTGCGCATTGGTGGAACCGGAACGAGGATCTGTGGTAAATAACAGAAATGAAGGTTGGGAGAAATTAGCAAGAAAGGAAGATACACTGCGTGAGGTCGTACAACGAAAGATTCAGGAAGCGAAAACATTGGAAGACAAGGTGGATGCAATGCAAATAAGTTACTACAAGAGTGCCAGTGCATTTCGGACACGACGTGAGTCGCGGAAGCCTGGACGTTGGTGGAATAACGAGAATGAAGAAAAATTAACAAAGCTAGACATGCGTTGCAGAAACGAAAACAGAAGGGATAATGTATAGAACAGGAGCTTATACGACATAAGGAGACACGACAGCAATATAATCAAGAAATATATGCTACCAAGCGTGTGAGTTGGCAAACATGTGTGGAGGAGTCCTCCCGAAAATCGACGTGGGGTTTGTGATTTCAGATGAGTGTAGTTAAAAAACGCTGCAAGGAGATGTGGGTCACCCCGTTGCGGGATGACATATATACAACAAGTTGGCATGGCACGGGTGAATGTTTGCTAGATGCGTTATTTCCGCAGGATGAACACAAGGAATGGGAATATCTAGAAGTGCAAATAGAGGAAGAAGACTGGGTTACCGAAAAAAGAGGTGTTACAAGCAGCGCAAAGGTTGAAACGAAATAAGTCCCCGAGTTATGACGGGATAACACATAAGATGTTACAGCGAACGCTTGATGTCCTTCTCAAACCGCTTTTCGAGATTTATAATGACTGCTTGTTTCAGAAGTATTTCGCTGCATGTTGGAAAATCAGTTTGGTGAAGAAGGACAAGGATCGGCCGACGAACAAGCCAATGTCGTATCATCCCATCTCTCTTCTCCCGACTTTTGGAAAGGTTCAAGGTAGAATACTGACACACGAACTACACAGAATTTAATGACGAAAGGGAACATGAATCATAATCAGTAAGGCTTTGTGCCAGGGAAAAACACGAGCCATGCTTCACCAAAACTCTTACAATTTGTGACACAGAGACGAGAAATAATTCGTTTGCATCTTCCTGGATATCGAAGGCGCTTTCGATAATGCGTTCTGGCGTATTATTGTGGACACCTTGGCGGAAAAACAGTTGCCACATTACTTATTAAATATGGTAAAGGTGTACTTCAATAAACTTACTATACTGTTCAAGATCGGAGACGAAACGATACTAAGAACAATTGGGTGCCCACAAGGGGCTTCGAGCGGGCCGCTGTTCTTGAATTTTGTGGGAATTAGACGAAATGGGGATACACACAATTGCATATGCTGATGATTTAGTTCTCGTAGTGATGGGACTTCGCGCCGCATGCTGAAGCGACGGGCACAGGATGCGCTAGACGTATGTGAGGCTGCGTGTCTGGAACGAGCATTGATTCTATCTGTCATTAAATCACGAATAATATGGTTCGGACATACCAAAACGTTACGCCGAAATATTGCGATGCAACTCAACAATAAAACAATACAAATAGTAACCAAACATCGTTATCTCGGAGTAGAAATAGACCAGAAACTTACCTTCTTAGAACATCTAGCATACACACGTAAGCGTGTGGAGATAACTTTATACAGCATGTTACGAATTGGAATAATGACTTATGACTTATCAAGACCTTAAAATATTATACATTGGAGCGCTACGGCAGCTAACAGCATATGGTAGTATAATTTTGGCGGAGACAGTCGTAAATATGCAATTTGAGCGGAAATTACGGTCTATTGAACGTCAGTGTTTACTACAGGCGGATACAAAACAGTATCCACCGAAGCACTGAATGTCCTACTCGGTATTCTACCCATCGATCTTTTTGTGCAGAAGATAAAGTATCGGTGCATATTGAAGCATGATGGGATGATTACAGTTAATAACGTACAGTTGCATCAACACGAGAAAACATCCCGAAGACATTTGACAGATTGCTTAATGGCTGCACAGCAAAAGCGGAGGGATACATCATCAAAGGGACGGCGAACACAGATACATTCCAGGCGTGCTGTTTGTGGAAAAGCAGAAGAAATGGTTTATCTTGACGAAGGCAGTAGTGCCATATCTAACAGGGCACGGGGACTTCAGAGATTTTCTTGAGTAAATGTAAATTTCAATGTGCTAAGTTCTTTTATTCCATGAAATAGGGAATCTAGACTTATGGGAACCCAATATGCTGGAATTTTCGCGAATCCACGCCCTGACTCATGTTAAATTGACAACGACATTAATAGATAATTAAAATGAAATAAAAACAATTATCGGCGCATTACGTTGTAGAATTTGTAGCCTATTTTTTTTAATTTGACGAACTCCGTTAAAAAATTTATTTTCCTCCTTGAGCAGTGAGCAAATTCACTGACTTTTCCAGAAACAGAAAATTCCCTCACTTTTAGCGGTGCCTCACCGCTCTGAATTTTGTTTTATGAAAACCAGTTAAATTCTTACTTATGAAGATATTCTCATTTCCAAACAAAATAGTTAATAGTCGCGAGTAAATTTTATGCTGTCCGAGAGTGGCCTCTCGTGTGATAAGATATGACGCGCCTACTACAGGGTTCAATAAAGTTGAATTATTATTTCTTTCTTACAATTGGAAATACTTTTTACATTGTATTTATAAAAGAAAATATATTCTGATTATATATAATCATATATAAATTAATAAGATATTAAATGAATAATTTATACATTTGAGTTCCAAAGATTAAGAGTCGATCATTTAGGGTGCTGTATGTTTATCCGCAATTTACGTATATTATGTTTATGTTTAGGATAAAGTAGTATTTTCTAGTTCCTAGATTATCTCGTTATTTGTATTCAAACTTACATCTTCCCATGAAATTGTTCCGGTTAAGAGCATGTACTTATTCACTTATTAGTACAAAAAAATATACCTAGTCCTGCTAATTTTTACAAGGTGAAGAATTTTATTTTCAATTGCTCCAACGTAATCACTACACGATGGCGTTTCTAGAGAGAATGATACTTAATCAGAAAGAGACGTGTTCACTTGTTTTGAATGGGACCTCAAGTAAGTCTTCCCGACTTATCTCTGCTCTCACAGGTATTTAATATATTGCTGAAAAGGTACACCTTCAAAACGTTAAAAACTTAATTGCTTGCGGGTAATAAACTTAAAATATTGTAACTTTTGTTTAATAAACGAATTATTGAAACTTGAAAATTTACAATATTTCCAAAGAGCGCATTATGAGCCAGTTAAGTTACGCCAGCAACAGTCGCAATGTGTTGGTTGGAACCGCGTTGGTTTGCACTCTCGCGAGAACAAACACAAGAGGAAATCGGTTGAAAAGCGTAAAGAAGCAACTGTCAAAATAGGAGCGGTTGAACAGAAACTTCCAAAAAGATGCAAAGCTGTCAATTAGAGGGTGTAAGAATTCAACCAACGACACGAGTACGACTTGATTGGCTCACTTTGAAGGATTCGATTGCCAAAAATTACCAAAGCGAACTCGAGCAGTACGGACAGAGATCATTCGTGGGCGAGTCTTCGCCACGGATGGTCCTCTCACCAGCAACGAAGCGAACACAACACACGCGCGGAGAGAGAATCGAGTAAAGTCTTGCAGCTACTTCTTGGTTCCGAAGCGATGCCGCGATCATATTGATGCGCATCGCTTAAGTCCGTGCGAACCCCTCTGAAGGCTCAGGTGGTAGCGTCCTTGCTCCTTGCAAAGTCATCACGGGTTCAATCCTCGGTGGGACCAGAAAAAATTGTACTTTTCACATGAATGTTCCAGATCATAGAGATGTGACTATCGAAAAGGGTGCCTTCCTGCCTATATCCACCTCCTACTGCTCCTAGTATCAATAAATCTAACCTTTACTAACTACTCGTACTAACTTTCTCCAAGGAGGCCAAGTTGTTGGTAAACCCAGCTAAACGGTCAACTTACTAACTATAGCCTACCAACCAACTTCTACCTCCTATCGCTCCATGTAGATAAGCTTCAATATTTATACATTTCCCATTTACAAATATTACAATAAAAAAACAGTGCGAGCGTTACATTATTGCGAGTGCGTCTAGCGCCGGAGAACGTAATTTCGGGATAGCTCGAGTATTTTGTAGGTTTTCGCCGCGATTGTTCGAACTGATAGTCATCTAATCTGACCGTCATCTAAACTGATAGAAATCGAGTTCTAATTTTTGCGCCCCTACTGTACTTTAGATACTATGTATTAGAGACTAAAAAGTAATAAGACAACTCTAAAGCTAATTCTTTTTATCGGGTTCTTTGTATCTAAATGACTTTAACAGTTAAAAAATTGATCCATACGTTTTGCCGGGACCACTGCGCACAGATGGACAGATGAAATAATGAGCGACATGCTAAAAATCACAAGAAAAACTTATATTTCCGTGAAAATCTTGTGAACGAATTCTTCCGTGATTCCAATACCTTGTCGAATATGAGAATGTAAAAATCATGAGCTCTTAATAAGAAGAAAATGTCATTTCTTGGGATAATCTTATAAAACTAGGAATACTAACGTAGGCTTCCGCGGCCGGAGTTAATATAAACTTGTGTTTGTCCAGGGCAACCATCGCAGTACACAAAACTACCAACATTTCTGACCCGAGTACGACTGCGACTTACAACTCTGAGATTGCCCTGAGAAGGCCATAGCACGATGGTCGAAACGTACTGCTAAGAAAGTTACTTTATGAAATACTACTTTATCCCAATCAAAAACATGATGAACTAGTGTATCCTAAAAATATGCCAGGATAAACAAGTTTATCCTAAGACATTGTGTTTGTCCTGATTAAGACCAGTAGTCCAAACCAGTATGGACTGACACACACACGACAAAATAGTTTGGCCTAGGAGAAAATAGTTTGTCTTGAAATCGGATATTACAGGTAACATATACACACTAGCCGACCCTGCCGTACTTCGCTCGGGAGTATTTGTTATTGTAATACAGGTTAAACTTAATTATAATTTTGCACTAACAATTGGTGGGTTATAGGATTGGGGGATGTCAACAGCCTACGAGAGGGGTAGGTGCGCTCAGGAGACCTTGACTTCGTTAGAATTTCAAAACCTTTGAGTGTCTAGAGGGTTAAAACATTATGTTTTTATCATGCGCCACCTTCTCTGCTCGCATATATTCCCAAGTCATCTCCCACTGAACCCTTTGAATCACCACTCAAGCTGTGTCGATCATAAAAGTGCACAATGTATCCAACATTTCTCTGATAATTATGTATTTCTACAAAAATTCTTATTACAATTTAATACTTTCAAACACATTCTAAGTTATATTTTTTATTACTAGCTTAACCTGAAATTGAATAAAACTAAAATTCTCTACGATAATATGAACGTTTATTTTCATATACTTCCCCCACTCTTTCACTATCTGCCGGGTGCTTGCTGAGCGGGCAACTAATCATTTTCATTAACAGGGCGACATATCTGTTGCGCCTTTCCCAAGGGTACTTCCAAAGTCTTGGTAGACACAATACAGTACATTCCATACCAATATATAAAGCCCATCTTCTGGTAGGGAGCAAGTTTTCGTTCCATATATCTTAATTTGCTACGTTCACGCCAGACTATGCTGCAATATGTCACTAGCGGCACTATGACTCCCTTGTAGTGTGACATAAATTGTGATAAACCGATAGCTCATTTATACCTACTCTCATTATGCCATAAATCGTTTTATTAATTTTTCTCCCAATATAAATAACGTGTTCTGCGACAGTTTCTCGTCTATCATAATTCCGTGATACTTAACCGTTTGTTTTATCTTTAATCGCCATCCACGGAAGTTAATGATCATAATAATAATAATAATAATAATAATAATAAATCTCTTATTTTGGTTGGCAGGGTCAGGGCCGTTAGATCCTTTCTTACACCCAACCAACAGCCATATACTGTAAGAATTGTTTAATTATTAATTATTAATAAATGTAGCGATGTTATAAGAATTTATAAATGTCCGTTGGCAAGCAGAAAAGTACCGAGAACGTTGCCATAGCACTGTAGGAGGGGGAGAAGAGGATTTTAACCACAACGTTGGTGTTGCTCTGTCTGAGAGTCATAAAAACTGAGGCGAAAACGAAGAGTCTCGACAACTACGAGGTTATTTTTGACCAAGAAGTGGGAGACAAAAGAATTGTTAACGTAACGGAAGGCGTCGTTAGATTCAAACTGGGAAGCAACGAAAAATTACAAAATATATTTTGAAAGAGAGAAGGTCGACGTTAGGAATACATGTGGGTTTTAAGATACAACTGCGAGAACACATGGCGTGGGAGCAACGAAAAGAAAGAGCTCTTTACAAACTTAAAGCGACCGCAAAGGACAGCGAACAGGGAGCGGAGTGAGGCAGCTCGACCCGTAGCTCGGAACCACTGTCAATAAGATAATAAACGCAAAGAGGCCGCGACCGTTTGGCGTGCGTCGCAGGAGCGGTTAGTAAGAGATGCGTGGGATACAAGGGTTAAAGGTCCGAAAGTGTCCAAATTTTGGTTCTATTATTTAAAAAGCGTTGAAGTGAGGAAACGGTTGGAAGAGACGCGGCCGTTGAGGTAACGAAACTTTACAAAAAGAAACGTTCTGAGTGGCCAGGAACTTGCACTCGTTATCTAAATTCACCCAATTATACGAGCACCGCATGGAGTTGTAATTTAACAGTGTTGGCGAAACATGGTGACATGGTTTTCAAAATTGTAATCACGCGAGTGAGCTTCTGAGGGACAGAGTGGGGAATGAGGTAATAAAAGCAGGATGCGAAGGCAGTCCAGGAGCTGATCTATCTTTCTAGCTATCTCATTCAATCACTATTCGAGCATTAGAGTCAAGCATCTTGCTATGCTCATTTGAGCAGTTTACTTGCGCTTAATCAGTCATTCGGGGCATCATGCTCTATTGCAGTTCATGAAGTTTAACTTAGGGATTCATCCGAGAACTATTCGGATATCAACAGTTTTGTTTCGCAACAAGATGCGGTAGTAAAGATTTTTATCGCGTTGCGTGAAGTTAAACGAACTTTTTCTAAAAATGAACAGAACACGGGCGGTGAACGCTACGACTCCAAGGACGGGGACTCCCGGCTGGTGCTGCTATTTCCTGCAGCGGGTCTGGTTTACTTAATGGATGGCTGGCAGATACGAGGAAGGACGAAACGGGCAAGTTGAGGCTGTTTTCAATGGCGTGTACCTCCGCACCCATCATTTATAATGATCTGGTCATCAATGCTAAGGTAACCTGGAAATACTGGTTGCATCCAGTCTCAGATTAATTAGCAGTCACAACAGCCAAGACAGAGTGCTACGAAGTAAAATAATTATGACCCACGCTCAGAACGTTTGAAATTGTTTACATAATGAGGACATAAAGAAGATGAACGAGTATGACAGTATTCATTAAATTCATTTGATTCTTAAGGTTATTGCTAGCTGGTAGTGATTAATACCAGACTTTTGAATTTCTAGGGATTTTTACGTCATTTTTGGGGGTTAATTTGTGTGATGTTGGGAGTGTGAGCATGGTAATTTTAAGTAAATGTGTATCATTTGTTAATAAACAACTCAGTCAATTTGATTTATTATGCGTTTTCCTTCTGGGAAGTTTTGTGAATAAGAAGGACAAGTGAGGTACCATCTTGTACACGAGTATTGCTGCAATAAGGTTGATATAGTTTGTTCTGACCACGACCATGTGTCATCCATAATTACCCCAAGTTTCCATACCGTTGACGAGAACGGTATGGTTACTTCATTCAATTCAATAGGTGGTAATTCCTCCTAGTTGCTGCGTAATTCATCCTAGTCCTTCTAATCAAGTGCACTTGCTCGTATGAGCTGGGAGAAGTTTTTGGAGTGATGAATTAAATGTTAGGAGACATACATTGGTCAATGGACGTGATTGAAACTCTAATTTAAATAGTTTTAATTACCCCGCTGAACGCGATCAAGTGCACTAAATATGTGCGCCAGTAATCCCAATTAATTCGAATGTAATTATGATGATTAACATTGAACTTGTGCGACTTTCTTAAAGGTTGCGTAGCCCATGTTATAAGTACGACTGTGGCTCCTCTAGCTCCGCTAACCCATGATCTAACGTCCAGGAGTTTTATTACGCCTTTCGGGCATCGATCTTCACTGGAGGAAACCGGTCTATGTGAATACAAATCTTTTCAAATAAATAACAAATAGTGGGCACCAGGTGCAGTAAGTTTTCAATCGTTTCCCATCATCGCTTCTTTTTGAGTGCCATTTCCGAGGACTGAACTGGAGACACACTACATGGCGGAGAAATCTGTTCACCTTAATGCATATATCAAAAACGTATTCTGCGACTCAATAATAAGGTTAAAGATGAACACCGGATTTTATGTTAAAAAATAATAATTTATATGTTTGCACAGAAGGACATTAAATAGTGTTATAATGTGTTGTTTAATCTAAACTTTCTTTGTAATATTGAACGGTCTCTAAATGTCATTACATAACAATTTTCTGGTAAAAGTAAATCTTGTATTCTTCGTTTCATTAGAATAAACATATAATGAGTAGCTGAATGATTTGACTTTATAGCTTTGTGTACTAGGTTTTATGTTCAAAATAAATATCTGTATTCTTTATGAGATGGGTTTTGCCGTCGGGCATGTTCAATCCAGATACACCAAAATGATCCCAGGAATATTTCTCTTATTTTGTCACAAAAGTAAATAAAATATTAATAACTCACGTTAAAAGTATTAAATGAATAATACTTAATGTTTAAATAATTACGTTAGTATGAATATATCGATTCTTGCACATCAGAATATCAATAACTACATCATACACGTAACAAAAAGGTACAATTATTCTCCAATATTCGATATCTAGTGAAAAACTGAGCAATCTTTTAATGGTAGACAACTAAAGTGCCTTTTTGTTTGGTTGCTGGAGTTTATGCCCTAACCATATCGTAAAGGAAAATGATACTTACGGTTAAATTAATAACATAACTTCCGCTCACTCATAAAAAATTTCGGTTCTAGGTAAAATATATGCACGTAAAACGTGGCTGACCTAAGTTACTTTGCACTCGTCTCGCCATGTTTGGTACGAGGAAAAATGAACAAAACATTAACAACGTTTATACTTACATCAACCAGACCACCAAATCGCAGCATGGTAATGAGAGAATGTACATGACTTTCACTAGTAAAGTAGAGGCGAGTTCTCACATGCCGACCGGGGCTTGAAACTCCGTGAGAATACCTGAAACATTGATAACCTTTACTTTATTCTTCGTACAGTGCTCTACACATCCAAAATATAGAAGTTGACAGAACTAAAAGATTTGTACCATATTTACAGAAAAATATCAACAAAATTAATATATTGCTTCATGTAATTCTTATTTAAAGTTTACATGAACGTTCTTAAATTTTATGAGTAACATACCCGAATGGTAAAGGCTCGAGCAGGAATGGGATTTCAGGATTTTCACGTATGTTGAAATTGAGACACTTGATGTACTCAAGTGTGAAGTGAAGGTAAAAATCTACAACATATTGGTGAACAGGATGGGCAAACAATTTTAAGGAGGGAGTACTCTAAAATTATATCCTAATTAATTGCTTCATTGTCAACTTACATGTGCAATGGACGTTTGTGCACATAATAAGCTGTCAATTAAGGGGAGTCAAATTGTAGCAGCCTACAGTGTTCCATTCCTCTGTTTGTCGAAGCAGTCGGATCGCAAAACAACGTCTTCGCAATCTGAGTTGGCGTAAATGTAGTGTGGATTATTAGCGATAACATCGCGAATTCACTCGTTATGTACAATGATTATGCCAGATAATTATCTTCTGAACTCCCACGTCAACTGCAGCCGATTTAGCGAACCCAATATTAAGCCATAACTCTAGTCACATTAGCACTATTTACGCTAGCGCTGCAAATGACTTAAGAACGTCCCTTAAATCTCTGGTATAGGATTTTCTCAACCTTCCTTCATTGGATCCCATTCTTTTGACACAATTTTCTACCCAACAGCGCATGAATAGCTATTTCACTTCAGAGACAAGAGAGTATTTGCAATATCCAAACGTGGCACTTATTCATGTGAAAATCCATGCGAATATCTCAAAAGAAATTTTTAACTTTCTCTAATTTGAGATTGAGGTAGCTCTTCGGAGAGCATGAATCTTCCTATCAACTATCTATAAGACATGTGATATTACTTCGGTAACTCTACATCATTGAATTATCCTGATATAAAGGGAATGCAAAAAAGGATACAGAGCAAGTATGAACTACTCGTATAAGCGAAGACACGTCAGTAAAGTTAGCTCGCCCACTTTAACCCTCATCCCCCATTTTTGTTCCATAATTTTTAAGACTAATTATGGATTTTGTACCATCATAAAAAATGGAACAGCACCCACGAGTTGCAAACAAAGAATCGAAAGTGGGGATGCTACCATTGGCTAAAATTAGCACCCAAACTCCAGAAAACCTCTAACGAATCAATTTGAAAAATGGGATAATTTTAGACTAATTATAGACTCCGCGATGACATAATTTTTAACCCAAAATATATTCATTTCAACCCTCCAGGAACAAAAATATTTAAACAATACAATAATCACAAGAGGTCAATGTTCTGCGCTGCAAGTAAAATTATAATTTTAATAATGATTTTAAATTTAATATATTATTACCTTACTTATGGAATACAAATTGTAGGTTGTAAAAAATTAATGTGTGTTCAGTTAATGCTATTTGAACGAAATGCCATCGTCTATTTTGTGGTATAGCATGACAATTTCATATAACCTATATTGAGTAAGTTTTATGGATAAAACTGTGGATCCTGCCCATCAGCCATTTGTCTCGAACCGAGTGAGTACCTTCCGAGTTGATTTCGCGGATTACTAGTCAAATATGTTTTTGTTCTCACATTTCGTTACTGTTTACGTCCGAAAATATTATAGATTTATTTACTTAGCCTAGATGAGGGTTCTAGATCAAAAACTTCGGAAACATTAACTAATTTATTGATTCGTAATTATTCCTATTACTAACTTCTCGGGCCCTAGGTTACATAATTTAGTTATTTTAGAAGCTTGGATCATAACTCGCAAAAACATAGCTACTGAGCACATCGCCAACGGTTCTCTTGCGTTATCAAAACTCAAATGCTGTATCCCTAAAATTTGAAGTTAATCAATTTTTCCAAGTAAACCAGAGGTATGCGAATGTTATTCAGTTAGATTTATATAATGTATCTACCATATACGAAATTCATTTCTGCGCAATACAATTTTAATGTTTCTGAAAAACCGTTTTATTATTTGAACTTGGGATCAGAAATGAGGGTTTAAATATGGGAATCAACTCACTGGTGTTTTAATATGTTTAAGACCACGCCAAAACCTCCACGAAACTGTGTAATATGCTACAAAATTCAAAATAAAATAAATTACTTGCAAATAAAGTTACCGACAAATATTAGTAATAATATTCCTGAACAAAATTGGAATCAATTAGACCAAACCAATCACACTTACCTGGGATTTAATCTGTTCACAGTCTCTTCTCCAAACTCCTCGATATTTCGCTGAAGATCAGCTTTAATCTTTTTTAAAAGAGGTGTGCATATTCCTTGTGCAATAACCAATTTTCCTTGTATTGTTAATCCATATTCCTGTATGTACGATAACAATAAATTAGATAAAATGAAATATATATCATAAAAATGCCTTACATGTTTATTTGGAGTCCAAATGTGATGGGCTCGAGCAAACAGTTTTTGAAAATATCTCAAATACTTAAATACTAGCGAACATTTAATGTGTTATTTAGATTTGAATGTTTAGGGATTTCACTATCATTGTGTTTTAGGGTATACAATCCAGTAAGTCGGAAGAATGATGGTGTTCAGGCAGGAACGATTTAACGAGCAAAGTAATTTAGGGGAAGGGGGCAGTGAGAGCAGCGATGGACATTCGGACGTGGAACTTGGTGAAATAGAAGTGAATCTGGAAATATCCGCGATGGTATTGAGGCTGAACGAGGACTGAATTTCACTGTAGACGCTTCCGTGAAAACGCCGACAACAAGCGGCAACGCTGTATCGCACATTCACAACTTACCACTATCACTATTTTTCACGATCATCACATCACTTCCATTTTCTACACAACCTATCACTACTCAGCATGGCTCAGAATGCTATCCAAGGCATGAGGTGAAATAGGGATAGTAACAACTCCTGTGCTAGATGTCAAGAATTTTCGCAACTCGGTAAAATGGAGCTTCATAGAGGAAGTACTGAAGCTCATGGGGGACAAAAATAACAAATTATTTCACACTGGAAATTACAGAGATAGAAACCTTATCTGTGATACATGGGAGGGTCCTAGAACTTACAGTGTCGTAAGTGGTGTGCCACAGATGAGACCTCTCCTCAGACACGCCCCTCCGGTGGCTAAGGGTTTAGCGTGCTCGCTCACCTACCAAATCACTCAGGGTTCAATTACCGGTAGGGCCAGAAAAAATTGTACCTTCTTACATAAATGTCCCAGTTTTATATACCCTCCTCCTCCTATCCACCTCCTACTGCTCCCAGTACCAATAACCAACAATTATTTTAATAGTTAGTTAAAACTACTCCTACTAACATCTCCACGTGGGTCAAGTTCTTGGTAAACCTACTAACAATAGCCCTATCCCCCACTACCTACCTCCTATTGCTCCATGTAGAAAAGCTTTAATAGCACGCTACATTTCCCATTTACAAATACTACAATAAAAATAATCATCAAGTATGTACTGCCTAAAGGTGCGAAGATATTTGGATTCACGGGTGATATTGCATTGGATGCAGTGCAGTGGTTTCACGGATGAAATTTCCACTGTTGGCGTACACTCGGACAACAGCGACTCAGACAAGAGCGGTACTCATCAGTAGTCGATAAGTTACTAAGTCCATTATTCTGAAAATCGAAGATTTCGATATTTTTTCTCAGCCTTGGACTGAGTGATCGACTAGAGAATGAAATTCAAGGAACACCTGAAGAGTGACAGCAGAAAGGTCGCAAAAGTCGTGACTACCCTGTCTTACTGTTAACCAAAACTGGAGTTTGCGGATACTATTTTTATTTTATTTTTTGTAAGTGGTTCCTATTTTGGCCGATGTAGTAAATACTGATAGTTATAAACGAGGAACCGTCTCAACATACCACAGGAGAGCACCGAGTGTAGCCCTTGATTTTCGTACGGAATCTGATGAATCAATTTGTGTGATGTGAGGTATGGCTCCCAACGAAGTGCTGGAAGGTAAAGAGACGGTGCAAGGCCACCGATGCGATGCAAAAAGTTTCAGTAGCTGAAGAAATAGACACAATGGTCAGATGGCGAAGTCACTGGGACAGTGATAGTGTAGATAAAGGACGGCGGTCGCACAGACTCAACCCTAAAATAAGAGAGTGGATCAGCTGACGTCATGACGTTTCATGGTGAAGTAGATGACGTCACCCAAATTCTAACGAATCATGGAAATTTTTAGGGTAACAACACAAGTACATTTCTGGGCGTAACAACACAAGTACATTTCCGGGCGTGAATTGGATAACGACCCTACGTGCCTCGTGTGTACTCTATGACCCTACGTGTATTGTGGATGATGTAGAGGAAGTTTTCTTCGTACGTCCACACTTCCACGACGAGAGAGCGGAGATGTACAGACTTGGGTACGAACATTTGAGTCTCAAGATATGGTCACCCTGATAGAAGCATGGGAGACAGTGACCAAGTACCCAGTCTTCATTATTTTCATCCTACGGTTACAGGAGAAGGAAAGAAGATCAAACCATTAGTGTATGAGGCCGTGTGCCACTTATATCCTCTCATGAAGTAATGTTTAGTGGTCTCGAGAGGTGAGACTGCGCATAGGAAATAGGTTTTAGTGGATAGAAGTCGTCTAAAAGTCCTGGTCACAATTGTTTTTTAACGATTTCCACTTGTCCGCGTAAAAAACTATCACTAATCACATGCACTATCATCGCACGCACACACGGTCCTATTCAGACGAAGATACTGAAATGGCTGTCACTCAATCGCTTGCAACAGCACCCAACGACTTGTATCTCATAGTGTCCACAACGTGAAAAAAAATCCTCCTGGAAATTGCTATAACACAGAACTGCATTAACAACCCCATACCACCAGACCATCAGTATACAACTCAATCAGTCCCACAAGATGATTTCAAGTCAAATATTTTGTTCTGGGACAGAAGTATCCTCATAGATCTTACGATTCACAACAAACCTGAAGTTTTCCTTTGAAAAAGAAAATAATTAAAAGTGTACCTCATCAATTTTGCTGTCGTAAATTCCAACAATCTAGAGAAAATGGAAATCAACAAACTATCGAAATATTACAACTAGCCTTTGAAGTAAAAAGACACTGGACTGTTAAATTTATAATAGTACCTATTATTCTATCTATCTAGGACTAGAACCCTAATTCCCAGTTGATTCCATTAAAAAACTCGAAATCAATACCCATGTAATAAGTAGACGCTGTACCCCTGTCCTCAGATCACATAACCAGAAAGTTCGTGGACCTGAAATATATTTGATTTTATAGTACACTGCTAAGAGAGAAACAAAGACAAGTTGAGAGAAAAATGATAATATATTTAGTCTTGAATTTCCACAATAGTAAGTTCATATTAGACAACTCACAAATAGAGAAAATTAGTGCCTTTCAGGAACAATAACGAAGGGGGTATCTCCTTGAAAATATACGAGTATGCTAATAACTTAAGAAATCGGTGTTGCTCGTTAGAACGCATCCGCTATTTAGTTTAATAAATAATAATTGTTTTGTCAAAAAACAGTTAAAAACTTTGTATGACCACGTGGAGTACAATAATCTAATTCCCCGGAAGCAAGCAGGGGACCATCCCATTAATTCCGATCAAGGAATTGATCAAGTCCAATCAGTTAAAGTCAATATCTTGACCATTTAGCCTATTCATCCAACTCCACTCATAAGGATGGTAGGGAATCTTACATGGTCGAGACGGGTTCTCACAGAGCATCAGGAAGTCTGAACTTCTTAGATGTCCTTGCGAATTTGTTAATGTACGATACATGTCAGAACTTCCAGAATAAAACTAAAATCAACAATTATTTGGAGCTACCCTTGGTCAAGGGAGATAAAAAGCACGAATAATTATTTCTCCAGATCAGTCCTTGGCAAGGAAAGAGGTCTTCGAAGATGTAATATCACGACACCCCTGTCATCATCCTTGACATTTAAAATAGAAAATTTAACCTAGGCAGAATTCGTAAATAGAAGGTTCCGAATTCTTGTATTATTTACAATTATGTTAAGTAGTTGTTTTGTTAGTACATGACGTAATATGTAGACCATTGTAGTATTAGATATATGATATTAATCCAGAATTAAATGTTTATGGACATTTGAATTCTTAAATAACCTTAATGAGAGGATATATTTAAAAAATTACAAGTGTATATCTCTGGTTTCTACGAGTATTTTGCTATGAAAGTAGCCAATACACACGAATCACACGAGTTAACTAATATGCACAATGATACTTGCCTGAGGGACGACAATATCTGCAAGATACTTGGCACGCATGTACAGCTCTTCAGCACGATCAAAGTCATATTTCAGTGCACGTTGATTATGTTGCAAATCATATTTGATGCAATCATATATATCTGGCACCTTACTGATGTCAAAGGTACTTCGCCGTGAGTCATAAAAGTCACGTTCTAGTTTTCCCCAGCGGCGTCCCATAAGCTCCCACGTCTCTCCGTTGTACAGCTTAATATCTACGATAACGAGAATTACAGCTGACTAATTTAAAATTCACTAATTCATGTAAACAATACACTAAAAGAAAAATAAATTCACATGCATACTTACACACATGCATGTAGGTGTAGTGGGAAGAGACTAATAACTAATTGGGCAAAATATAAATAAGTGAATTCGAGGTTGTGAAATAAGTGAATACATGGTTTTGCTTCGAAGAAACTATTTGAATTAGTGTGGTTTTCATGCGGAACATACAAACTCTTCTAGATGATTCACATATTCTTACTCTTCCCAACTCCGGTTACATAGATTATACCTTTATTTTCCCCTCGGCAACAGACATAAAATGTGACATATACAGCAGAGCGTTTAGATGAGATACGCTTTCAATAACATACTTCACAAAATCAGTTACTGGTTATTTTCTATTGTCCTCTGAATTCGTGTTTCCCAGAAATGTGAGATGAAAGTATTCCACGCATGCGTCCTTATCACCAGCGCGAGAGAACGGAGTTCGTTTGGGAAAATCAGCGTTCGAGAAGGTCACTAAGAGAGGACGGATTCGTAAAAAAACAAATGAGAACTCAAGTGCGCTAATTATGACGCTAAACCACATAGAAGTCTGAGGCATTCTAAAAATACTATTTTTAACAAAAAGGGACAAATGTTTTATCCATGTAGTGGCTTACATCAAGCTCTTCCAGATACATCGAACAATGTCCGAAACACATTAACAACCATTTGTGTTGACAACGATGACTCCGGTAGCCTGAATTGGGTGCAAAGCGGAGACAAGCGTGGGAAGTAATACTCAAGTGTTAATTTCCAGAGGCACACACGAGGGCGGTCGAAGAACTGAAGATTGCATAGATCGGAGTTGCTATGCGGATAGCAAGGAAAAAGGGTTGATGGAGACGAGGATGATGATGATGGAATCGACCAGTGGCGTAGCGCAATTTCTGCCGCCCGGGGCAAATGCCCAATTTACCGTCCCTTTCCTCCTGGGAGAAACCATGATCATTTCTTAACTTCACTAACATTCAAAATGAGGAAAAAATCATGCATTAATTGAAAACGTACCTAAGTCAATTGTCACCAGAATTAATATGAGGAAAATTGTTTTTAGATTATTTGTTGTGACGAATCAACTTAAGATATATACAGAATGAAACACTGAAATACATACCTTTTATAGGCAGTTTATATGTCCCCCTACAATAGGTAAGCGAAGCTTTTAAGTTTCTTTAAACAGTATACAAGATTCAACGTATATTTACTTCAAATGTATGAATTATATATTATTTTATACTTAATACACCAAAATTTGTTAGGCATGCGTAAAATTTTCGAAATGAAATACTAGATGTCTGGAAAGGGATAGATTTTTACCATCAAACTGAAAACGAAAAACAGTACAATGAAGAAAATCTGTCTAATCTAAGGATCCGCGGAGCCGCTTCAACATAGAACAAGGTTCGAAAAAGTTTATATTCAAAACTGTTAAAATAACTTATTGAGACACACACAATATAAAAACATTAAATTATTTACTGTCCGAGAAAACAATAGTATGTTGCGTAGCAAAGTCACTAAAGAGTTGAGTCAAGTGGAAGCATGAGCCGACAAGTCGGAAGGTGTCCGTACGACTATCAACAAGTACAGTGAATGAACCGAGCGATAATTGCTTCCACGCTCCAGATTTTGTGTAAAATAAAATAGGTCGCGAAAGACTATTGAATAAAGCAGAGTGGGATACGAAACGCCTTTGCCGCCTACTTCTAAGTATGCAAAGGATATTTGAGGCCCCGTTGTGCCCAAATTTTGTTTCCTATATCCGCCGCCCTGCAAAGTGCCGCACAGGGCGAGAGCCCCCTCTGCCTCCCCTATGCTATGCCACTGGAATCAGCCCGGAGAGACGGAGTTAGAGTGAGGACGTGTGATAAGAGGAAGTGAAGGACTCTGGTGTGTGGTCTGGGTTTCTCTTTTCGTGTAAATGTTGTAATCTAGTTGGACACACAACAGAATATTTCCCTCCGGACGCCTTCATATTAGGAAAAAAAACCGAAACCATCTTTAACATTACCTTTCGTGGTTGGGTCCATGCTCTTAGAGTTAATAGCAGCCAAAAGACGATGGATGATGGCATGTACCTCCCTACAACAGCGCACGGGGTTCTTCACGTAGTCTAGAGCAGCTGCTACGGACAACGAGCCGCAGGGGTTGATACGTTCGCGGTCCTCCTCTGTGAATTCGTGATCTTGATGCATCAGTGAGTGCAGCCGTTCCTTTGTCCTGCAAGCATTACACAAAACACTTGATCTTTCGATATGAAGGTTGTAAGAAATGATAAATTTGTCACAATTAATTATATTGGGTTATATGACGAATAAAAATGTTTGTAAGCCAGTGGAATTTTACCGCGAGCGAAGGGCAGTTTGGAAAGGGAAGGCGTGAGGCCTTGTTGCGAGAGACTCAGTGAGCTTCCTTGTTCTGAAGAGGAGTTGAAAATCAGCCGAGTGGAAGGGGGACAGCGTCCTGCGCATTTATGTCTGCAAGAAGCAGAGTGGCAAGTGTTAGAAAAATAACGAGTGGCATAGATGAAATTTAAACAAAGGGACAGAAAGATTCTTAGTATTTTTGGAACAAGGGAAGGTCAGTTATCAGATGAGGATACGTGTACTCAGTTATAACGAGAAGTGGAAAAATACTAGAAAAAAGGGATGGAGTTTTTTTGTAAGCACACGAACAATGAAGGGTGCACATGCTAAGAGTAATAAAAGTTGAGACGCGCGTGGCCACAAGCTTTTACGAGGGTCGGAGCACCGGAGGGAGAGAAAGCGTATGACAGATAGGTTCGACATACAAAATTTGAAAAGCTGTCAAAATCAAGTATCACTTTGTTAATAAATCGAAAGTTGCATCTGGTTAAAATCACTGAGGGGATGTATGGAAAAAGATGAAGCCTTGACAGTGGAAATTTCCCAAAAGCAAGTTTGATGATTGGTCGAGAACCAGCAAACGTCACTCCGAGTACCACCAATAAGAGTAACTCCACGTGGAGTAAAAGTTAAACTTAATTGGATTAAAAAATTCATGTGATTTGGGAAGATGAGCACGTGAGGAAGCTTCTGGGTGATAGGGAGGGAGACGTGTTAATAAAGTAACATGCAGAGACGCTCCAGGGGCTGATTCATTCGTTCGACATTCTAAGAGTCAACACTTCAGATTGAGCATTTAGCACTTCAGTACTTAGACTTCAGTACAGCATTAGAGCACTACATCGAATTTTTATTCAAGTATTCTCGACTTAGAATTTTTTTTGAATTAGTGGTTTTACAACCACCAAGTTACATTACGAAAATAACGCAATGTTCTGTTTGAACTTCAACTGGATCGACTAATTAGTCGCGTGAATTCGAATTCGTGGGTGAAAATCATCATTCAACACGTAATTAGTTCGGAAGTTTGTACCGAAAGCTCAGTCGAAATAATTAGACTCAGTTCGGGAAACAAGAACTTTGAATACGCGGAACAATCACGGCGTCAGCGGCCCGCTGGGTTCTTGGAAGGAAAGAGGGGGAGAAACCAGGATGTCTACTCCGGTGGTGAGCGAGTCAACAGCTGTGGGGAGGACGGCTAGCTTGAATGAATTGGGGCTAGGAGAGGGGCTCCGACCTACAACCACAACTTTTGACTGACGGCGTCTTCACCAGGTATTGCGAGTTGGCTGCGACCAACCATTTATGTCTTGTGGCTGCGAAGATTTTGTGCTACGACTTTGGACTTGAACGCCCTAGCCCAGAACTTTTGAATATGTCCATGTTAGATTAATTATGAGGGGTGAAGAAGAGGGGCATTAAAATAAGTTATCCTGTCAAAAAAAAGCATTAATGTTAAATAATGGTGCAATTAAGTACCAAGCGAAGGAAGAGAGAGAAACTTTTTTGTAACGTGTACTATTGTGATTTTGGGGAGGGGGTGAGTGTGCATGAAGTATCATATAATAAGCACGTATCATTGTGTAATAAATAATTGAAAAACTATATTTAAAATGGCGTTTTCCTATAACAAGGAACTATAGTGTGTTGTCTTCGCCTAATTTATGGGCCGAATCCACCTATAAATTTAGTACAAATTACTGGGAGTACGAGTCTAGCCGGAGAAGTAAAATAAGGTGAGTGTTACCCACTACACCCACCCGTTTCATCACAAGTTACAAGATGACAAGGAAAAGAACGAAGCCCTAGCCGCCTCAGAGCCCTGAGCAAGATTTTGGCGAACCCTTTTCTCATTTTTAAGAATAAATGAAAGATGTCTACTAGTAAAATATTTATTCAGATGGTACTTTCGCCAGCTTAGCAGGTATCTTCAGTCTAAAATAAAACGAAATACAAAATATATAAACAATATGTAAGAATGCAAAGTACAAGAATTTATTGTTAAGTTTGCGAAAATTGGAAATTTGTTAAAATTATGAAAATGTGAAATGTAATAAAGTTAAGAATATTGGAAACAGAAATTAATGTAGAATGAATCTGTGAATAAGAGATAAAAGCTACAACTAAATGAAAATATAAATAAGTGATACTTGGCATTGTCAGGTATGTTCAAAAGGGCAAATGTGCCAAAGGGTTCGACGGGACACTATTTAAGAACTACAGGTAAGTAGGGGCGGGGGTAGGGGTTCAGTTAGAGCACTGAACAGGAAAGTCTTGCAAATAAATTGGTTATTCCAGAAGAAGGGACAAAAGAGGAGAAAGGTTACTTATATGTTCCATTGCAGAGAGAGACATTCTGTTTTAATAATTTATGAATGGGGAAATTTTCTAACATTAATCTTTTCCTGAAAGTGTTTTACTAGTAGGCAACACCACATCTTTCATTTACTCTTAAAAATGAATACTAGTATAGACTCACTGATATCCAACCTCTTCTCACTCCCTCTTCCATTTCCACATCAACTTGATCTCTTATTTTTTTAACACAAATACTGGCAAGAATGAGAAACATTGTACATCAAATAATATACATTTTGTATAAATATGTTAATACACATATATAACATTATTTGCATTATATAATAAAATCAGATATAATTTAATACAGGTAAAAAATACACAACAATAAACTAGCATGCCTCTGCACTCTAACCCCAAAAAAGAGAAACATGCAGCGAGAAAGTTCTGCAATGACCAATAGGAGCTTTCAGAAGATGTTTTTTTATACAGAAACATTTAAGACAGGCAGAAGTTGACTTGCAGTTGGCAGAAATGCACTAATACTGCTCAGTCATAAAATGTTACAAATAAAAACCAATTAAGCAAATTTAAATTAATATTCTTTCAATTGTTATGGAAAAAGTAATAATTCTTATTCCTTTTTTAAATACAGAACTCTTGTGAAGGGAACTAAGGATATTCCTCGCAAAATTATATAATTCTTTATTATTTTTGATAATACTTCGTCTTATTACCCATTACTGATACCATAGTGAGAAACCCCTATCAATCACAGACATGGGTAGCTCTGGAATAAGTTTTGGAAGAGGACCGGGAGTCGCAAATTCCCCACCCCCCCAACCACCCACTCCCAAGATGGGAGAGAAAATTTTGTAAGTTCTGGATAAAGAATATGCATTTTAAGGTCAACAGTAAACATCAAACTGAAAAAAATAAGGAAAGTAAGTTATGAAATTTATCAAAAAGTTAAGCAATTCATTGTAAAACCATGACCATAAAATTTTGTGTTTCACTAGTTTTCAGTTATAGTCACATGCAACCAAATAGAGATCTGGTGCAAAAGCCACTAAGAGTACTCCCATACTTCTTGTAGTACAGGAGCTATGGACTGAGAGTAAAATAAATAAATGTAACAAATAATGTAGAACTATAAATAACATTACAATAATGTATTGGAATTCTCAAATAGTTTAAAACTAAAATTATATTCAACCTTCAAAGGTATTCCATTGTAGCAAATATTCAATGTTATATTCAATTATAGCAAATATTATATGTCTGTAATTAATAATTTTTGGAAAACATGATAGCTTGCATACTGAAGATATAATTCTTGGGAGTGGTCATAATTTCCATTACCTCCCAATGAAAGCTGCCCTTGATCACAGAAGCCCACTGGTTAGATTTCAAATATTATAGAACTCTATTCTCATAAAGTTTTATTTCAGAAAGTTTGTCGAGGATATCATATTCCCCTTGCAGGTTTTTTTCTGTATGGTAAAAAAATAAGAACATACTTTACATCAAAATAGCATAAAAATTTAATTTGTAAAACCAAATTAATCTAAATTGTAATTATTTTATACATCCTATGGTAAACATACATAAAATTAATTCTTGGGCTCAATATTTTTGTCTCATTGCCAATAGGTGTATGTATACGGATCATATTTGTATAAAGAATCGGCTCCTTATAATACAGCTATAGCTGGAAATATGAATGTTTCAGGAAGAAATTCAATAAATAAGGACAGTTGAAGAAAAAAGTCTATAATGCACATGAGAATCTAATATATTTAATGAGTATTCGCTTCAATTTGCTGTGGCTCAGTAGATACACACTGGCTTTGAACTTTGGAAGCATCGCAGTCATTGTCAAGCAGGCCATCTGTGTTGGCACTCTTCACCATCTGAACTAGGATAGGAGTGAGCTCGCCTTCCAATGCAAGCAATCCCTTGGCAAATGCAGCAGCTGTCATCTGAACGCGGCCCTCATCCGACGCATAAATCTTGAGGTCATGTCTGAATGTGGAGTGAAGACGCAGAAGCCCCAGTCCCTGAGTTCCTGCATACTCCCCTATGAATCCATACACTGATTTCAGAGTCATAAACCAATCAACAAGAAGAATAGGTTGAAAGAACATGTAAACTTGAAAACACTTGAAAACACATAATATATATTATGATTAATTTCATTAATTTTGACATAAAATTTTAAAAAAATAGATGAATAGGAAAACTAAAACTTGGTATTTCACGAAAGATAAAATATTAAACTTGAGTCTAATGAAATAATTATTAATTTTATCATTATTTTTATTACTATGATGAAAATATTGCCAAGTTTTGCAAAGTTTACTTCCAATTTTCTTTTTTTAATGCAACATTTATCATTTATCATTTAACATCAGAAAGTATTGTATAAATTCAATACATAAAAGGGCAGAAAAATGTACATCAGCAAACTAGCCTGAGACTGTCCAGTAAAATATATAATACTAAATACTTTGTTTCGTTAATAAATATTATTACACTTTTCTTTCCTTTTTAACTCAGAGTTTCAGGATATTTTACCCTTTTGCAGAAAAATAATATGCTCAATTAGTTCCCTCAAGTTCAAACAAGTATGATACAGATAACCAAATATTCAGGCAGTTTTTCAAAAAATTTTAACACTACTTTTCCCATCAAAACAGTATGTGTGGTATCCCTATCTCCTACATTTACAATTTTTTTAAATGAGCACTTCTAAGAAGAACTCAAAAATCAACAAATTGTTTTATCCTCCAATGATACACCTAGGAAAGCTGTTCCTTTTTTGTCTCATGTATCCCTTACTACTTTTTTTAGGTTCTCTTTTTCTGCCAAAGAAATGAAATTGATGAGGGGATTTCACATAGGAAATTATTATGTTTCTTGATCGCAAAATTCTTATTTGGTCACCTTTTGACATGAAAATGTAAAAATGAATCCAATGTAAAAAAATAGCTTTCAATTTTGCCACACTACTTTCTTTATATTGGATTAGTTTTTTGCAACATTATTTGTATACATTATAACAGTTTGTTTCACAAAATGATGTTTCTCCATGGAAAAAGAAAGGTGGCCTGCGACAAGTAGTTGACATTAGTAGCTATGGAAGAAAAAAGTATTTAGCATTCGCCATTACAGTCTATTCTTTTTTGCATATTCTTTTTTTTATGTGGGGCTTTAGGGGCTCGTCAACGTCAAGGTCATTAGAGTCCTTGGCATACTCCTGATTAATCTGTTGTGTACCCCTGATTAGTCTGTTGTGTACCCCATAGGGTATGCATACCCCAGATTGGGAACTGCTAACCTGTAATGTAAAACAAATAAGCCATGAAAAAAGGTTTTTCTTTAGTATGTGTTTTCAGTTTACTCATATTCAAACTTGAAGGCCTATAATAATGTGTTTGTCTAAACAGCATTAATTTTTTTAATTCCAATATATTTTTTTCTTGCTAAATCAACTCATTTTCTTTCTGACAAATATTTGTAAAAAGCAGTGAAACACATACTACAGTATCTGATGAAACAGAACTTCCCCAGAGGAAATAAAAATTGATATTTTTGCAATTTGTCAATTTTGATAGAGAGAATTAATTTTATTGGGGAAAGATTATGATAGAAAAAAAATATTAAGAAACCCACCTGGTGTCTTCTCATTTTGCTGTTGTACCTCTAACTTCTTAGTTTATCTACTCACTAAAGTACTAAAAATTCTACATGAAGGACGTTAGAGATTAACCTTGCCCTCCAGGATACATGCAACGGAACATTCGACCCAGCTGCTCCGCTTGAATGCGACCAGCAGGTGTTAACTCTCCACCCCACTTCAATATCAGCAGAAGTGATGGCTGCTTCAGAGTTTCTATAAAGACAAATAGATTCCAAATACATCCAAAGTACAATACAAGAAACAATATTTTTAGATTTTAGTGCAATTACAAGATTTTAACAAGAAAAATTTACAGGTAATGCAACATACCAACACATAATAGACTTCAATTAAACATTAACAGTAAACCAAAAATATAATTTTCATTAATATTAACAAATTACAATTAATAATTAATACAAGACTATGAAACATTCACGTACAACACAGCGAATGATCCAATACCTGGGTCATCAGAATCACAACTTTTAGGCCATCCATTGGGTTGATACTTCATTTGAACTTTTCGATTAATTCCTGAGAAATATCCATACCTATGAAATACACAACATGGAATTAATTTTCCAGAACAGATAAACATAACTGCAATTTGTATTAAAAAATAACTTCAATGACATTTCTAAATAATAAGTCAATAAAGACAATAACTCATAATAAATAAGACATAGTTTCTCCAATTAAATTGAATACAAGCAAATGCTCCGTTACCACAATATGATTACTTTACACAGTACAAAATGCTGTAGTACATAAAAAATGGAACCATAGCACATACTTAATTAAAAATAAATAAAATAAATTACACTACTAAAATACCTCATATTTTTTTCAATTTTTGTAGATATTTACACTTACTTCTCAACTTCTACTTCCAATATATTAAATAATTTATAGAACATTAAATTATTTCAAGTGTGTCTTCTAAGAAATTTGCATCATCCTCAAGCTATATTATAAAATATATATTATATGTATAAAAGATATGAAAATAAACAAAAGAATATAAGAAAAATGCAAAAATTACAACCAATAAATAATTGATAAACAAAATAATAAGAAATAAGAATTTTAAAAGAAAATAAACAATTTTAATTTCAAATTTATTGACCAGATTATAAACAAGAGTAAAACAATGCATACATCCCAAAGAAAGATAGGACATCAGTGAGGGATCTGGTAATATAAATGCAGAGATTTCATTCAAAGAAATTTTAAAAAATAAAAAATAAACAAAGATTCCAAATAGTAAATCACAATAAAAGGTCAGTGTGTAATTATGATAAGAATAAAAGTGATTCAAAATACATTCCTTATTTTCACAAGTATATGAACTACATCAAGTAAATTCTGCATAATGTTTTGTTTATCTCTCGTATTCACAAAAAAGTTTTTATTAAATAGTCT
The DNA here is from genome assembly GCA_002313205.1 of Laupala kohalensis. Taxonomy (NCBI): domain Eukaryota; kingdom Metazoa; phylum Arthropoda; class Insecta; order Orthoptera; family Trigonidiidae; genus Laupala; species Laupala kohalensis. Next base: position 1,028,595 of record NNCF01127740.1, on the reverse strand, counting down.
TATGACTTGCTTGTAAATAATAATTTTTGAGATCATCTCCAGTACTGTTCTTTGGTTCACCTACTTTTTCACATTCAGGTAGTTTGTTTTTATACCACAAGTGCATTTTCTTTGCTATTGTTTTACTATACTGAAGTGGACAGATACTCCTATCTGGTGGTTCTATTAGAATTTACATTTTCTTCTTCCAGTACAGAATAGTAGAGGAAACCCACGGAGTAATGAAATGGAAATTTTCTGTTATGTCTAATATTGCATCTCTAAGGTCAGGTAGTATCATTTTAAATTTGTTGGTCAGAATTTGTAATGAATTTATCACATTGGCATTTGTATCTCCCCTAACAATATTAACAAAATTTGTAATGCTGTAGAAGAAAGGGAATGATAGATTTTTTATCTATATGTTTTAATTCAAGTAGAAATGAGAGAAAATATTAGTTCACTTCAAAATATTTTTAACATGAATGTCCCATCTAAGATTTTCATCACACCCCTACATATTCACAGTTTTGTACTCTCTTGGATTTCATATTATCCATGCATCACAAAAATAACATTTCAGAAACAGGTCACATAGCAGCTAAAAGTAATGAAGACAATTTGATCTAGATTATAGATTTGTTTCTATAGATTTGTCAATAATTTTTATTTTATATTACCCATTTGTAAATAGATATTCATGCTATGTTTAGTTGTCCTCAATACTCAAGACTGTGCTGTCATGAACAAATACTATTATCTGGGCTTGGTTTCACAGAAGGTCATATTAACATAATTACAGACGAGAAAGGAGGTAGGGGGTTGCCGGGGTTGTGACCCGGGTTCCGAAGGGGTCTTACCATTCACTTTTTGTGTCATGAAATTCAAAGTGAAAATGTTTTTTAGGAATGTCTCATTTCTGAGAATCGTCTTTCTTTCAGAGAAAATCCTCCTGGCGCGAGAAAAGAATTCGGTAAACACTTGAACCTGGGAGTACCACTTCTGTCCTTTCTGTCTTCTCGAATCTGCCCGACTCTGATTACTATTTTCGTTCCGCTTTTCACAGTTATCGCGTATATCATGTAGCATTTACCCTCTACAACCAAGTATCGTTCTGCTACTGCCTTTTCCCCAACATTAACAACTTCGTCTAAAAGGTCCTCCTCCTTCGCGTAACGATTTAAAATCTGCACCACATTAGTCTTGCCGTCATGGAATAGGGCAAAGGGATCATGCCATTGCCTGCCTTCCATACGTACCTTTCCACTGCTTTTCTTATTTGCAAACCAGCGTACGTCACCTCTTTCCATTAGCCACCTACCGTGTCCCTGGACGTACCGGCTCTTGGTTCGAAGACCATTACCTTTTCGTTTTTTACAGTTTCCTTGTTCCCCCAGCAACACTTGTTGAAAATGGCAATGAGTTTAGTGTTGCGAACAAGTGGCATTTGGATAGTGGATGCAACGCTCACTCAACCCCAGTACCGCGAGCTCCTTGAAGATTTCAAACCAGCTAAAGGAACTATGTCAGTCGCTAAGAAAAAGCAGATTTGCGAAGTTAAGGGTAAAGGTTATGTGACAATGAAAATGAGGGATGAGAATGGAGGATGGACAATACGGTTGCAAGGATTTTGGGAACCCGATTCTGGTGATAACCTCTTGTCAGAGCGTCAGTTAGAAAACAAGGTGTGCGCATCTTCATAGAAAGGGGTACCATATTCGCTTATGACACAAATGATTATGTAGAAGTTTTACGTGCCTTGGTGGGAATGGACATGTACAGTATACAAGTGGAGTAGAATGAGAAATCCGAGTATTCGCAGAGGTCAACTTGTGTGTAAACAGAGGAACCTTCAAGTGCAGTGGCGTTAACAGCGAGGAAAATAGTGACCAGAAACTTATGGCATCAACGTTTTGCTCATGCTACCTGACAGTGGGTGTATTCATAAAGGAGAATATAATGAGTGTAGTTTATGTAATGAGGGAAATGCTAGAAGAAAGCTCTATCCATATTGTGTAAGATCTTCAGAAAACGTGTTAGATTTAGTCTATTCTGATGTATGTTTTGTAAAGCCTGATACTAAATGTGGAGGTACCTGCTTTTTTTAACCATTTGTACCGATTTTTCTAAGTATGCTGAAGTGAGTATCCCGGAGAATAAGAATGAAACTTATGATGCTTTCATATAATACAAAAAACAGAGTCGAGACCTTTCAGGAGAAGAAAATCAAGTGGTTTCAATCTGACAACGAGACAGAATATGTGAATAAGAAATTTGGTTCATTATTTTTTGACTGTGGCATTCATCATCGTTTGTCAATGGTTAGGGCTCAACAGCAGATAGGAGTTTCGGAGAGACTTAAACTCTGCTCACAATGGCTAAATGTAAGTTAATACAATCTGGTTTACCAAGTAATTTCTGGGGTAAGGCTGTAGATACAATTTGTTATATTAGAAATAGGTGTAGATCCATGGGCATTAATAATCAAATTACTTATGAGTTGTGGTACAAGCGTTAAGTTAAGCGAGAAAGAACTAAACAGAATGAAAGTTTTTGGTTGTAAAGCTTGGCCTTGTATAGAACATGTTAACGGTACCAAAATGAGACCTAGAGCAGTTAAACGTGTTATGCTAGTCTACCCAAAGGATAGGAGGAGGTACAAACTGTGGAATATCACTCAAAGATGCATTGTTTTTACTCGAAATGTTAGATTTAATGAAAGGATTTTCCCCAAGAAGGCTCATGAAAGTATTGAAAGAGATGCAGCTGTCAGTGAGGTGTTGTGCGTAGATTCCTTGAGCGATGAATGTACAGACATTGATTATAATGTAAATAATAATATCAGCAATTTTGTTAGTGATGAAAGTAAAGCCTGTCTAGGAAGACTTGGTGATACTGAAGTTGAAATTCCTCATGCTGATCCCATTTTGGATGTTACTAATAGTACGGACTCTGTGCAATAGTCTGGACCTCAGTTGCGTAGGTCATCCAGGAATAGAAGGGAAAAGGAAATATGTTTGTTATAATTCAGTTAAATATACTAGTGTTTGTGATTTTTTTGATCATGTGTCAGTTAATGAGGCTTTATCAAGTAAACATAAAAATTAATGGATTAAGGCTATGGAGGAAGAAATGTTAAATCTCAAGAAAAATGATACTTGGAATCTAGTTAAAAAGGGAAATTCTAGAAATACTGGCTGCAAGTGGGTATTTAGAACAAAGATGAACCAAGAAGGGAACACTGTAAGATTCAAAGCACGTTTAGTTGCTCAAGGGTACAATCAATTAACCGGTATATATATTTTTGAAACAAACAACCCAGTAGTCAACAGAAAGATTACCAAACTAATGGCTGCATTAATGATTGAAAATAATTGGGTGTGTCATCACGTTTATGTAAAATCAGCCTATTTAAATAGTGAAATCGAAGAGGAAATTTATATTAACCGACCACGTTTTGTAGACGGTGATCATCCTGATTTGTATGTAAGTTAAACAAGAGTATGTGTGGCTTGAAACAAACAGGTCGAGATTGGAACAGTCATATTCGTGTTATTCTTTCTGATCTTGGTTTGAAAAGAGCTGTGTGATCCTTGCCTGTATATACATTCCTCCCAAAACGTAATTACCGTGTATGTGGACGAACTGAGAATATGGGGAGACCTTTGTTATGTGACATTGTTCATTAAACTCCTTAGTAAGAATATAGAAATCAGATATATTGGTTTTTCATCTAATTTTTTTAATGTGAAGTTTTCTAAGGACCAGTCAAGAGGTGTGTATGTAAACCAAAGCAAATTCATTGAGAGTGTTTTAATTGAGAATGATCTCATAAATAGTAAAAGATTGAGAACACCATTACTCATGGCAATTACCAATAGAATAAAGCCAAAACTCAGTATAAGCCATGTGATAAGACAAAATTTAGGAGTGTAAAGATAGCATTAGGCATGTGGCCAATATTTCTAGACCGGATATCAGCTATTCAGTTTGTAAGTCAAAATATTGGGAATCCCATGGAGAGTGATTTAAAGGGAGTTAAATACCTGTTGAAATACCTTAAGCATACTCAAGATGAGTCGTTATTTTATCATAAGACTGAAAAATCTGTTATAGTTTATGTAGATGCAAATTGGGACAGGGAATCTGGAACTAAATCAGTTACTGGATTCATAATAATTTTGGCCGGTGCAGCAGTCATTTGAAAATGTTTTGTTCTGAAACAACAGCTTGTAATAATAATGAATCTGAATTGATTCCATGGCAGATGTGTTGAATGAAGTAAAACGTTCTTCCATGATGTTAGATAGTTAAAATAAATTGACAGACCAATTGTTTTTGGTGACAACCAATGTGGCAAAGTAAAATTTCAAAAGGTGAAATTTCAGATACGACTAGACACTGAGTAGTTGAATCTCATGTTACAAGAAGCCGAAGGTAACAATTGTGTAAAATTCAAATACGTTGCTACAAATGATAATGCCGCAGATCTTTTCATAAAATCTTTATCAGCAAATGCAACAAAAAGTTCTGCTCCATCTTAGGTCTCTGTTAGAGTATTTTTATATTTTTTGTCTTTGCAGTTTAAAAAATTTTTTTTTTCTTATTTGTGCTTCTTTGTACCTTCTCTGTATTTTTGTATTATATGCAACTTAACATCTGTTAATTTTAAATGAGAAAATTGTCTGAACGAGGGGGAGTGTTGTAGGGCGTTTTCCTCTATGAAATCTCCAAGCCTATTCTTCCAAGTTCTTTTACATACATATTCGTGGGACCGCATTGCCCTTCTCTTCTATTTCTCTCCTACATTTCCCATGGACCGTCAGGTAGCTAAACCACTGTTAAGATACCTGCGCCACCCCTTTTTGCTTAAGTCTCATTTATAACATTCAAGTAGATTGGCCCAGTACTGGACCCCTGAGGACACCCTTTTGTATCGTTTCATCGTTCTACCCAAATCCAGTATGGTACTTCTATCAATAAAATACGAATATACTATGCTTATCATATACACAACTGTTCCAAAATCAAGTGTCACCGTTAATTGTCGAATGCACATGTTATATCTATGAAAAATGTCAAAGCTTACTTGGTGTCCTTTTCTCTATATTATCCACAAGCTGGTGCATGGCACCCTCCGTATTTCTTGTTATGATCATTCGACATAATCTGTTCTAATTCGACATAATAAAGTCACATCGTTGCTACGTACTTGACACACTCGACACAAAACAGCTGCGTACTACATGTTCAGCAGTTTTCCCCTTACCTAGACAGTTAACACAACATGGCCGTTTGTTCCTCATGGTGCATTCGGTAAAATTATGCCCAGCCGCACCAGTTTCCACACGCTCCCATTAGTTTGGCGCAGGTTTTATTTCTATGACCATATCTATTACACCGGAAGCACCGAACCGCCGCTAGATATTCATCAACACAGAAAGATAGGTTCCAGAAAACCCTTTTTTGTCCCATAACATTTTCAAACTGAGTACCTTTCAATTCCACGATCCTGTGACCTCGCACCTTATCCCTTTTCTTTATTACCCTTTGTACCCTTTCCATTTCCGATATATTCTGGTTTTTAAGCATATCCAAGAACTCTCTTTCCCTTAGAAACGTCTTTGATAACTGTCGGTCATCTCCAGTTTATATCTCGCCAAGTTAAATCTTCTCTCTCACTTATAGTAGCTTGTAATTCTTTCAGTCTTTAGTCGTCTTGTAAAAGCAATATAAGTTTATAGTCCTACGCACGCCTTTTCGCTATCATTTTCATCCCATTAGTCAATTTTTTCTATATCTTGTGAGATTTCTCCCCTTTTCTGTTCGATTATTAGTGCGCTTTCCCCCTCCACTACTCGTCATCTTTGTGTCCATAACCCTACTTGCGTAAGTGTCCTTTCCAGTCATCATTCACTCAATGTCTTTGTTTTGCGTATCTTTTAACATTTAGTTTGTATATGTTCCACCTTTTCATCTACTTTCTCTACTACTCAGTATCCTCTTCCTCCTTGCGCATATCGTAGCCTCAATCTGTTGTGTAGCGTTGATTCATTCCCCGCATTGTATTTTTTATGTGTTCAGTTTTTTCAGGGTCATTCAATGTAACGTATGAAGCTCTTACGAAGATGCAAAAAACAAAAGAAAATATTTTTAAGCAGAAAATTCAGGTGTACACCAAATCTTATTTTTCCGTTTTGTTATACACATAAAATTCTACGTTCGTGAATTTGTTCATAATTTTTGCATTGGTGCGCCACATTGAAAAGGCAATGTTTTCACTTTCCACGATGTTTGACGGTTATTTGCGTTTTTAGGTAAATGCACCAATAATTTCGATTTAGTTTTTCATTATTAATTTTTAGCCCAATAAACGACGAGCATTTTGATGTAGTTTTGTCTTCGTAGCTCAATTTTTACGCGTGTTATAATCGTTTTAACCCTGCACCCACCGGACGGACGCTCTTGGTTGGTGGGTATATATTCCGGTGTGGTAATACGTCGTGTAGTTCGGCTTCACTAAGTACTAAATTGCACGTAATGAATTAGAAGTAATGCTGTCACTCCAAACACTCCACCTGACAGTTAAAGACCAGTACTGCCAACAGTGGGTGTCACAAGATGACATTTTTCTCTGGTTTTTGTATTTACTTTCCATTTCACGCAAGGCGATTACGCGCCATGGATGTGGCTAACTCATTCTTTTCGTCAGTCAGGCACCAAAAGGGCCACGCTCCGTGGCTAATCCCCTTTGAGCAGCGTCACGACTTGATGCCTGACAAGCCGCTTGTGTCCTGGTCGCTCCGGATGTGTTCAGGAATACTATGATCCATGACTCGTGCGGTTTCACTGTGACTTTGAATTGACTTTGAGAGTTCTAGAAGCTTTTCCAGCCACACCTGTTGCGCCATATTATTTAGCAATACGCATGTAAAAACCCTCGTTCAACGCGGCTTCCCCTCTTCGACGTCCGCAAACCACGCCCGTGTACGGATCCATATAAACACCCGTCCACACTTTCGAATGCTCTCTAGTCTCCAAGTGTCAATCGGGTGTTGTTGTCGCTTCTCGGAGCCACCTGTTTTTGACACCAACAATCGTCCACTTCCATGACGCAACCCGTTGCCTTAAGGACGGACGAGTATATGCAACTTTGGGTATGAACCTAGCGCCTATGCTAGCGAAACTATCTCGTTTCTCGGACCACTGGCCCTAGCTTTTTGAAGCTTATTGTTGCTGCAGATAACTCTATTTACTGAAAGCTTCAAGATAAAACTCAGTATGGCTACTTCGTCATTTTGTAAACCTTTTATGTCCAATGCGATAGGATATATTTCAAGAACACCAGAGTTTAACTCAAATTGTATTTCATTGGTGAAAGTTCACCGTACCAATATTTTGATGTAATCACTTAATTAGATCTGAGGATCTTATTATAGTTCACTATTTTGATATCTAATGTAATCACTTAAATCTGAAGATAACAGATTGGGTTCATTCGAACCACATTGAAAATGTATTAAAGCTTTTATTTATACAGTTTTCATACGATGTTTTACTATAAACCTGACGTCATCTCCAGGAAGGAAAAGATTCCGGTCTTGCTCTACCAAAATATCTGAGGACTATCCTTACCCAACCAAAACCCTTTAAGAGTTAACGGGAAGAAGCTTTGCGACAGGTGATTAAAACAAAAGCAGAATAGGAGTTCCCGCCAAAAATGGACCATCTCACAATTGGCTTAAAACTTGTAATGTATTTCAATTCATTTCCATTTAAAACTATGATAGAGCTCATTTATTCGATAATTCTATCATCATTCACATTAATTTACTCAGAGTCCGCTTTAAGTGAATATTAAGTCCAAGATCTATAGATAATTAAGAATTTATACAAAAATGAATAATTATTCTTCTAAACACCTAATATTTTTTTATGTTTAGGCAGGTAAGATCATAACTACATTCTGTAGTGGCAAGCGATAAAATTCCCCATTTCATTTGAAATAACACATTTCAAGGTAAAAACAAGTGCTAAAAAATTCAATTCCCATAATACCCCATTATCGATTTATTATATTCTTAGCTAAAATGCTTTAAAACTCTGAAATTTATATCAGTTAAAATTTTATGAAAAGTTTTTCATAACTGACAAAGATACAAAAAACACGCATTTCCCCCCTTGCGGGAGGGAGGAGGGGGTAGTGAACATAATAACCATGGAAACAAGTCTTTAGGCGATTGTAACAATTTAAGCCGGGTTACTAAAAAAATTCTTAGGTAAAAGACTTAGGACATTTAACATATCTTAACGGGGATACCCTTTGTTTTGTTTACCTTTATGGGGCAGTGATAGACTAATTTCCCCTTCTTGTCCGTTATCTTCCTTTGAAATTTTGTCACTCGAAAAAATCAAACGAACTCTGCGAGAAGAACGGACAGATTATCATTCGTGTGCGAACATTCGCCGCGTCTCCTTCGCTCGTCAGAGGACGCGAAGGGACACATTATCCTCTCACCCAGTGGCGCGAGCTAACACATTTTATTTCCTCGCGTGGATATTTATAAGTCGCTTTTTCTGCCGCGTGTTTTGAGACGTGACGCCGCGATTGTACGACCGCGCAGCGCATTAGTCACTGACAGCGCTAGAATATTGCAAGTGCGCCGAGTACCGTAATACGCGTTTTGGGGGACGGAACGGGTGTCTTGTTTCTGCCGCGATCGTACAAACGAACAGTCGACGCGAGGGAACTTTTGAATGACAGTCGTCATCCTTCGATCCACTCACACAAAGAGTAATAGGTGTGTCTGTGAATAATCTGAGTCAACAGTGTGTGTGTTCGCAAGCGCAGAAATACGCCCCAAATCTATGAACTCAGTGTGTTGTGTCCGGACGTCGCGCACAGCACCACACCATTGAGGTTCAGTCAAGGTGAAAGAATCCACTGGAGTTACACCTTCCGCTGATGTGGCTGCTGTCTCATTCGTCAACAAGTCATTTACCATCCACAGTGAGATCCATTCAGTTTCTTTTGTTTTTGAAGCCGTAATCCATTGAACGTTCGTCATCCAGCTGTGACGACCAGATAACTGTCTCATGAACAAGCTGACTCGTAGTAGAAAAGTGATAATTAAGACACAAAGACAATTGAATAAAACTGATAAGCGATCTATAAAAGTAATGTTTGGAAGGAAATAATTTTTGTTCAGTGTTAATGTATGAGTGCATTGGGCGAGCAGTTTCCTTGAATTTTGGATTTAATTTTCATTTCTTTTTGTGAATAAATGTGAATTGTAATCCGCTAAGTACTTTTATTCCATGAATAAGGGATCTTGCGTAAACCCAACAGGTTGGAGTTTTCACGAACACACGCTCTGATTCATGTTAAATAATTAAAATAATTTATAATCAATTATCGGTACGTTATAATACACATTTTCCACTAGCGCGACCTCTAAATTTTATCCAATTTTCTTTATTTTACGTGAAATCAAATCAAGTTATCATCCTCTAAAACATAGTATAAGAGCAATAAATTATCTTATACTTCATTTTTTAGGAACAGTCTAGTACAGGCATTTATATCAAGGGCTATGAATTAATAACGTATCGAATGGTCTGACTTGTAATCGGGAAATAAACAATATTCAACAAATACGAAGTCACTGCGCTATTAGTCTATGCAAACAAGCAGCTATATAATTCTAGCAGTAAAACCATAATAAAATTTCAATTTTACGAAAAGAGTAACATCCAAAACACGTACCATTAAAACGAAACTATAAAAAATAACTCTCTCTAACAACTACTCTCAAAAAGACTCGTTCCTAATTATTGGATTACCGTCATTCAGAGCGGAATTCACATGCTTTAGGCCAGTCTGGTTTCTCTTTCTTGAACGCTTCTCTAAAATAGGATGTATTTCCCTGGTTGCTCTCTTTCTACGTCATAGCGCAGCGTTCTAGATTTGTTTGGAGGTTTACCGAACATGATTGGTTTTATGCTCATTTTACATAGCGAGAGTCTATAACTATTGTCGCATTCCGCTCCTATGCACATCATGGTCAGATAGATGATCTTTTGATCCCTTTAATTTATAACAACAACTCGTTAGCATGACAATGTCCGAGCCTTGGAACACTCCATGTGTCTGCATTTCAGTTGTGCAAAACCATTGCACACTTTCTCATATACGTTTGTCCGTCTGCACCATAGAGTGAGCGAAAAATATACAGCGAAAGGGTCATTTCTGGAGTATTTTGGTCGTCTTCCAGTACTCTATTCAATCTCAAAGTAGCTATGCATTTTATCATTATCATATCCTTCAATTCAGTTTACAAAAAGAATATTCTACGTCTGCTTAGTCCATTTACACAGTTAAATATTATTCAAACTTCTTGAAACAGTAAACCAATGTGTAAGTGTAGCAGACAGAAATAACTTTACTGTGTCTATACCAAACTTTCAAGCGAAATACCGCTAATGTAGATGTAATGCATACTAATTGTACATTACAAACAGACAATTTAAGCAAAATCGTTGGAGCCATTTTTAAGAATCATTCAAAAGAGTACTTTGACCTTCATTTGAAGTAGTTTGTTTTTAAGTGAACAAAATTAGATAACGTGTATCAACAACAATTAAATTCTACCGTAAATACGAAATGCGAATTAAATTGACTTATCCATTTACTCAGAATCGCTGCGCACAGACGGACGGACAGATGTTATGCTTTCTCAGAATCAGGGATCGGCAAAACGGATATTTCCGTCGAAATCTCGCTTTCGAATTTTTTCACGATTACAATACTATCAATCAGGTGGTCATACTTATAATGCTCTTGGCGATAAAGAGATACGTCGCATGTACATCTATAACCGACCTTCATCTAATGCAATTCTCCGAAACCCCAAGTTCTGATAAAATAACTATAAAATGAACGTTGAAATTCTCGAGAGATGTATCCATGATGATCGGTGTATTCAATATTCCAATCAAACCACTGACTAGAACGATAAAAATGAACTAAATCAGTGTCACCAATTTAATTATAAAAGTAAAATTGAAGTAAATCAATTTGAATTGTAAATTAACTCAAATTCAATTCGTATTACACACTTAACACTTCTGTGACAACACATTTTGCTCGTCTATGTCCTGTCAAACAAAATTAATCACACTTCTACTCTATCGCGACACCGAAACGACAGCGAAAGAAGAAGAAAAAGGGGAAATTTTCCCTTCAGTGACGAGTGTGTGTGGTGCCAGTGCAGATGAGTTCAAAGAGACGAATGGCATTCGGTCGGAGCAGGTGAAGAGGTTTGGTGAAGAGGGATGCTCGAAGGGAGCATGTATTTAGTGTTGTTCGTGAACATGTTCAATGTTTAGTTTGCACAATTTGTACAATTATATAAAATTAATACATAGTTAATTTATTCCTTTATCAGGTATACAACATATAAGGTATTTTTTCTCAATCGAACAAAAATTAGCATATGCCAATTCTCAAAGATAAATGAAATATTGGAATTAAAAAATATTTTTCAACTACTACGAATTCTGAAAAGTAACGGAATGATTACAGTAAGGTTACTTACATCTCTAGGACGCTGCGTAGCTGCTCTAGTTTGCCCTGCTTGTCACGGAGTTCAGGAACCACGTCTGCCGAGCCTTGTTGTACCTCAGCCAGGAGACCGCGAGTCACGTCCAAAATTTCCTGCAGCTGAGCAGGGCTTTTCAGCTTCACTTCAGCCTCTCCACCGCGATACTTATCGAATACCTCAAAAAACCTAAAAACACGTAGCAATAATATTAACTAAACAGATACGGAGAGCATGACCATGACCGGCCATATAAAAATTAATTCAAAAATTTGAAAATACTTTTTTCAAATTGAATAAAGCATATATGGAATACTTGTCTTTCCACCACAAACACTCGAGACATCAGGGCTCTCATAAGACAGTTCATGGCGAACCCTAAAACCCAAATAATAATAATAATAAGGGGTCAAGGGGTTGGGAGAGGTAGCTCCTTTGTACTGGAGTACACCTACACGGGTCCTCCCCAACCCCAGGGATCAGCTGAGGAGTCATGCAAGATCTTTACTCTAATGACGCTAAATCCAAGATCGTCCGCGGGTGGCGAAGAGCCACATCCTATACGAGATGACCCTGTAACGCAGAACACAGCGGATCTAGAGTAAACCTCGAAAATACCCAATTTAGTGGTGGGAGTTATCGTGTCCAGGGAGTGAATGGCTGTGGGTTACTCAGTCGCAAACGAAGCTCTCCGAATACCTGCCACCCTTCGGTTTTGTGAAGCCTTAGAGTGACAAGCGGGGCTCTGTTACTCCCGACCTACGATCCCTAGCTGCTCGTGGGAACACGATGAAAAGAATAACCAGAAGTCAAAGTAAACTAAGCCATGTTGCTCAGCCTGTGGCTACCCAGGGAGCGCATCCCCCATTACAGGGTGGGGTCAAAAAAATAATTCCTGATTAATCCTCTCGAAAACAGCATATAGAAACTGACAATCATTACGAGGAAACTCAAGATGACTCAGAACCTCATCCATCGAACAAGGCAACAAATACCAGAAACTTGACAAAGAAGCCTTGGACACTAGAGGAATACCGAGAAATTGTATGGTGCACTGAGTATGTGAGAGAAAAAACAGACCTTATGAATCAAAAAGCTACATTTGAACTATGGAATCAAAAACATGATGGATCCAGACAAATTAAATCCAATAAACTTGCAAACCAATGTAGATTCATCCTAAAGAATAAGAAATTGAACTAGAAGAAATCAAGAAAAAAGTCCTTTGGTATATGAAACAGGAGAAAATTAATAATAATCTACATCAAGTCTCAGAAGAAGAGGAGGACAGACAGACGCCTTTAGAAATAAACAAGCTTGACTCCATTGCAGAGGGTAGCCAATCAGTAAACCAGGAGGGAAAATATTCAGAGAATGAGCGCAGAGAAGAAATATTAGATCTTTTTGAAAATGTATCCAAAACTCTCATCTCAGAACGGGACCCGCTACCGATACTAATCATGAATAAAGCCACAGCAGCTGTTGTTCAAAAGGTTAACAAAGAACTGCAAGATATCCTGGATAATGAAATAATAAAGATAAACGATATAACATCGCTGAACCACATGGCTGCAATAGTAGTAGTAAATAATGTGTCTGCAACACAAAGTAAAAGAACATTGCCAGTGAACCATCAGAAGAAAATTCCCAGGGTTCCATTATGGAAACTCAGAATAAAAAAGTAGATCGGGAATCTCAGGAAAGATTTAACTCAGGTTGTAGAGATTAAAAAGTACCCAAAGGAATGGACAGAGAAAGCATGGAAAAATAGTCTCAAGAAAGCACTTTTTGGGAAATACCAAATAAAGGAAGGACAACTAAAAGAAAAAAATTGAAATTATCAAGCAAAGAAATTCGGCAAAAGCCCTCCGGATTCAAAGATACGACAAGCGAAAACAACAGTATATTCAAAACAGAAGATTCATAGAAGACCCTAAAACAAAACAAGAGACAGGAAACGGAATGCCAGGACAAGAAAAGACCTATGCATTCTCGAATTCCATATGGGGAAATGAAGTCAAACATGAAGAAATGATTTCCCCATATGAAATTCCAGAATGCATAGGTCTTTTCTTGTCCTGGCATTCCGTTTCCTGTCTCTTGTTTTGTTTTAGAGTCTTCTATGAATCTTCTGTTTTGAATATACTGTTGTTTTCGCTTGTCGTATGAAGTCAAACGTGAAGAAATGACGGGCTCCAATGACCTTTGATGTCGACATGAGCCGTAAAGCCCCACAAAAAAATATGAAGAAATGACTTTACCCAACGCAATAGAGCATGATATGTCGTAGGAAAACAACTATAAATGAAATAACGGGCGCCATCAAGAAAACAGAGAACTGGAAATCAACAGGAATTGACAAAGTACACAACTACTGGTTCAAAAACTTCTCACTACATTCCACAATTGCCAGCTGCTTTAACCAGCCAATTCAAAATCCATGCAGCATACCAGATGGCTTACTGTAGGAATGACATACTTACTACCAAAGAACAAAGATACAAGAAACACAAAATACTATCGACCTATCACATGCCTTCCCAATATCTACAAATTACTCATTAGCTCAATAGCGCAACGAATTTCAGTCTTCTTGGATGCGGAAAACATAATGTCAGAGGAACAAATAGGCTGCTGTGAAGGTTCATTTGGATGTGAAGATAAGCTACTCTTAAGTAAGATTCTTATTATGGAAGATTACCACCAAAACAAAAAGAATCTCAGTATGGCATGGATTGATTTCCAAATGGCGTTTGATAATGTGCCCCATTCTGGATAATACAAATCCTCAAACATCTCCACGTAAATAAAACATAATCGATTTAGTGAAGGCTACACAAAGCAAATGGCAAACAATACTCACAATGAGACCAAAACAACGACAACATGGACATAGGAAGCTTGAGGATTAAAAGAGTAATTTTTCAAGGAGACTCTTTATCACCTCTCCTTCTCTGCACGAGTCTTATTCCTCAGAGTCGGTGCTTACAACAAATGCAAAGCGGATACCGAATGAAAGGACAAAAAACGAGTGTCACATTTACTGAACATGGATGACTTAAAGATATTTGCGAGTAATGAAGAACTTAGAAAAAACTAGCAGTAGTGGCTAAATTCAGCAGGAAGACAAAAATTAAATTTGACTCATAAAAGTGCGCAAAAGTTTCTTTAGTCCGAGGTATGGTTGTTAAGAAAGACAGTATTAATGTTTCAAATAAAGATATCAGAAGTTTAGAACCAGGCATTTGCTATAAATATTTAGGAATCGACGAAAGAGAAGGTATTCAACATGCTACCATGAAAGAGAAAGTAAGAAGAGAGTACATAAGACGAGTTCGAGAAGTATTACGGACTGAATTAACATCAAAGAATAAAACACAGGCCATTAACACCTTGGCTGTTCCAGTAGTAAGATACAGCATGGGAATATTTGATTGGTCCGTGACTGACTTAATACAGATGGACAGGAAAACACGAAAACTCCTCACTATTCATAAGAAGATGATGTGGATCAAGCGGATGTGGATCGATTGTACGTTCGAAGAAAAGATGGAGGGAGAGGTCTAAACCATCTTGAAAATACATTCAAGATCACGGTCATGGGGCAGCGAATGTACATGAAAGGAAACCCACATTCCAACTATATAAAAATCGTCCAAAATTGATGAAAATAAAGCACCCACTAAATCCTTATGTAGACAAGGAAAAACGTACCAAGAAGAAACTTTCGGCAATGAAAACTCACAGGACCGAAAAACTGCCACACACAAGCCAAAGAACTGTGCAACTAACAACTCAAGCACACATGGCAATAAAAAGAACCTACATGGTAAACTTACCAAAAGGATTACCTCTGAAGTTATTAATGAAGGAGCCTCATTTCATGGCTGAGAAATGGTAACCTGAAAGGCGAAACGGAAGCTCTGGATACTGCTATTCAGGACCACGAAATAAGGACTAGGAACTACGAAAAAAATATTACATCAGGACACACATGGATAATGCCGACTATGTAGAGAAAAGCAAGAAACAATGGGCCATCTAGTTTCAGAATGCCCCATTCTGGCAAAGAATGATTATTTGGTAAGGTATAACAGAGTCTGTTCATATATACGTAGGCATATATGTAAAGCTTTCGGGTTCACTGTGAAAGAAAACTGGTATGAACACGAACCTAGTTATGTGAACTCCAATGAGAAAGTCACAATCCTCTGGGACCAACCAATAAATACTGACAGGACAATCAATGCAAATGTTCTTGACGTTGTCCTGAAGGATAAGAGGAGTAAGGAATGTCTTCTTATTGATGTTTCTGTTCCCAACGACATGAATGTTGTGAGCAAATATGCAGAAAAACTGCTCAAATATAAAGACCCGGCTATTGAATGCCAAAGAATGTGGGGGATGAAGACAAAAGTCTGCCCTATTATTATCGGAGCCACGCGTACAGTGAGCAAATATATAGAAGACAATCTTCAGAAATTCCTGGAAAGACCCTGAGGTCCCAAAAATAGCCATTCTGAAAACGGTTCATATTGTCCGGAAAGTGTGCATCTAAAATTTCTCAAGGAGACGCAGTCTAAGGAGAGTGGAACTTCCCTGGAAGCGTTCCGAAATACTTACCAGCTATGCTGAGAAATAAGTTCAAAATAATAATAATAATAATAATATGGGGGAGTTACTAGTCTCCTACCAGACGCCTCCGAGGTGGTGCATGACGGAACGCTCGCTAGAGATATAGAGTACCAGGAAAATAAAATACCTGGGGCGAAACAAAATTAGTACTTGCACCTGGGGTTTGGTAGAGACATTGGCACCTTGTGTAGAGACATTGGCACCTAGAACTAGAAGTTATGCCTCGGACACACCAACCCTTGAGGCAGCAGTTGGTGTGAACAGGGCGCATCCTTCTTTGAGGCCGGGATCAGGTGGTGATCCACCATCGTATGAACCATCAGAAGCTCAGCGAAATCATAAGATACAGAACGGTCATAATACATCATAAGACACAGAACGGTCATAATACATCATACAACTGCTGAACGTGCTTGCAGGACAACAATTCTGGGCCCTCCTCAGCAGAACCACGTCGGAAAATGAAATGGAGCAACGACATGAATGAATTCTTTGTCAGAAACTATTTAATTTAATTTAATATTTACTATTTATTTACTGAAATTGGGCAGATCTTACCCGATGGCAGTATATAAGGAAATACAATACAAAAAATACGAAAATACATATCACAGAGCACTGAATAAAAATTGTTAAACAAATCATTAAACTATGATTCAACTGTTATTAAAGTATTAAATATAAAAACATTTTACCCTGAAACATCTAAATAATTGATAAAAAAACTTATTGCACATTTTATTTCACTGTTGACCCAAACACTCGATTTACCCCTTTCGTGCATTTCACTTCACATTTCCCTTCCCACCCTTTCTAAATCACTTATTTCCCTCGTATCACTTCACTACTCACTATCACTCCACTAGCTTCCCATCTACACAAACGTACCTATTCTTTCCGACCTTGCCTAATCCTTTTAATTTGTCTGCTCCCCTTTTCTTAGAGCGTTCTTGAATTTAAGAGAGGCTGCTGAACCCGCAGGCAAATTGTCCCAGTCCCTGATTGATCTATTGAGAAACGAGTATTTTCCTACGTCTGTTTTATGTTTCCTTCCACGAATTTTGAAAAAGTGATCTTGTCTACCCAATCTAATCGATTTTTTAAACGCTCTTTGACATCCCGCCACGCTGGTTCGTTTTTACGTGTAGTGAACAAACATCCCAGTCGCGCTCTTATTCTTCGAATTTGGAGAATTTCTCTTTTAATGTAATTATTCGCATTATTACCCATATTTATGAATTTAATCTGAAGATCTAATCTTTTTTCTGAATTTTTTCTAATTCTTCTATTTGATATTTTCTATAAGGATCCCATCCTGCCGATGCATATTCCAGTAGAGGCCTAACAAGGGTTGTGTATGCTAACTCTTTTGTTGTCGGATTACTGCCTTTCTTTAATATTCATTTAATGAAATTTAGAGACTTCCAAGTTTTTTGTGCAACGCTGTTAACGTGATCAGATCACTCCACGTTATTCTTAAACATGATACCCAAATATTTGCACGAATTTACTTCCGGTATTGGATATGAACTGATTTCATAGGACCAATTTTGCCTTAAGCGGGTACGTGTGAAACATATAGCTTTACTCTTCTCTGAATTTATATTCACTTGATTTATAGTTACCCACTTGTGGAATTCATCAAAGTCTCGTTGAAATGTTATCCTGTCTTCCGGGTCGTTTATTGTTCGGTAAATTATACAGTCATCCGCGAATATTTCGGAGGTATAAAAGAAATTCATAACACAATTGCTTACGCCGCAGCAGTTAGAACTTGTTTTATTCAGAACCACCCTAATCCTACCCTCATCACAACTTAAAACATCATACATAGGAAAAACTATATTCTCAATCAAAGAAGACAACTACGACCCGTGCCACAAACTGCAATAGATCAGATCAAACACGAAGTCGACCTACAATATAAAGAAACAAGCCAAGAAGAAAGGAAACATCTTGAGTTCTATAAATAAATCAGACAAAACACTAATTACACACCAAATTAGCAGAGAGCACGTAGAAGTCAGTGCTAACGAAGATATAATTGTAATTAGAGAAAAGTTAGAAAAAGATTTCAAATACAGTGAAAATTATACACTACCTGCAATTCCAAAACTGTTCAGAGCCAAAAATCTCAACAAACTAACAACATTAATGTATGAAAATGTCCTAAATTCATACGAACAACATAGATAAAAAGAACTGCAGCATGCAGACATATATTGCAGCATTAACAACCAGGCGAGATGTGCATAGGAAAACCCATAGTAAACATCCATCGGGAAAACATTCAAATCTCCGAAAAGTCCAAGTGGATGATAAGACTTGAAACTAAACAAAAACTATTAGAGGAAGATAAATGAATCAGTACTTAAGAGGTAACAAAAGAAAAGGATAAATGAAAAACAGACGAATTGAAAATTAGGCATAAACATCACATTAATTATGATTCATAGAACTACGGAAGAGTACATGGACACCGCCAAACAAAGATTAAATGTATATGCAAAAAGATAAAAGAGTATCCAAATACGTCATGTCTACACGTAGTAGATAAGATGGCAGAAAGACTGACAGATGGAAAACCCAGTTTTATCAGCGTATGAACTCGGAGAAATAATCTCTAAAACCCACAAATGGAAATATCCCGGACCAGATAGAATACCTCATCACTACACCAAGCAAATACAACCAGTGATAAAATTATCCATGTCACCTGAAAGAGTTTCTACTCCAACCAACAAAAGAAAATAGAATGACAACCTGGCCCAATTAACCACTACACGGGAACTACCCCCACCAACTGAACAGCAAAATAACTAAAATAGAATCAGTTAAGTAGTTAATAAATGAAAAATAATTCCCTGAAACAAAAGACTTCATAGTATCAACGCAAGAAGGCGTCACATCAACCAGAAACTACAGGAAACTAATTCTAAAAGAAACCGGAATTACAGATTCATGTCACCGATGTAATCAAACTGAACTCGAGCATAATTGTAGGTTGCACACAGCCCAAAATTAATACAAAACTAGACACGACAACATGCGGAAAAGAATTCATCTGGAAACTGCAAAAACCCCGAACTTTTTATGGGTGTTTCACACTCGTCAACATCGTCATTAGAGCCCTTGCAAGTGGGGAAAATGCAGTTTCGCACAATAGAAAAGAGCCGTAATGACTCTTCCCCGTGTGTGGGACTCGTCGAATACCTCGACCGTTCTCACTAAAAAACCCTCCTGAATTCATCCAATATCTAATCACAAAGATAATAGGAAGGACAAAATAAAAGTGCCCAATACATCATATGAAAAATAAATAAATTCTGAAAACTATAATTTCTAATCAAAGGAAAAAGAGTGAAAGGAAAAAAGAACAGGAAAAAGAAAGAATAATACTAATTTAAACCATCCCAAGAACCTGTGGGATGAGACCAGCTCTACTAATGAAAGTCAATAAATTATTAACATGATCCTTTCATTTCCAAGAATTGTTGGTAAATCTGCAGTCAGACCAATTTGTCCACGTATTCTTGCGTATTTTTTGCATTCAGTTAGTATGTGCCGCACAACTACGCTCCTCACATACGGGTTGATCACCGAGTTGCAAGAGATACCGATAAGTACGAAGACAATGTCCAGGCGAGTCAAAAAGAAGACCTCGCGTCTGGCTGACTACAGGAACTGCTCCATGACTTAACAGAGGACTGAATAAGTCGGAGCTTATTCCTTTCAACAGCCAACCACTCATTGTTCCATTATCTCAGTATTCTCGTCTTGATTGAGTTTAAGATGTCCCCTTTTGAAGTTGTAGAGAAATCCACGCGATTTTTGCGGCATGCCGCCTTCGCGGAAACTCTGCATCCTCGTTACCTCTGATACTCACGTGTCCGGGAATCCAGCAAAATATACTGTTCTTTCCGTCAATTTGTAGAGAGAACAGTACATCCTGGTTGTTCTGAATCAGTTTATCGGTTGAGTACATAGTCTGGATTGCTTGAAAGACACTTAGAGAATCAGAGCAAATCAAGAATTTGATCCGCGGGAGCACCAAAATCTCAGTGCTCTCAATATGGCATAGCACTCAACAGTGTAAACCTCACAGTTGCATCTCTACTAGCGCTCGCCTCTTGGATAACCGAGCGTCACGAGTTGTGATATTAAAACTGACGTTAAAACGCACTGGTATCTCGTGGTACGAGATCTCGGGAAAACCTGGAGGTTTCACCTCCATTTTAGCACGCTATATGCGCAGGAACTATTTCTATCATATGAATTTGTAATTCTTTTCTAATTTTTTTATTATATAATTTCTAATTTAACCTTCCATTGTAATAATTCTGTATCAGTACACTACTATTTATATATAAACCATACTTATGCGTGAATGTACTCCCTGTGTAAACCTCGCAGCTTGCAAGCTGAAGTTAGTCTACCTTACTACTCGTGTCCAGAGTAGTGCTGCTTCTCCGAGATGTAACGGAGTACGGAAGCACGGAATTTTTTTTGGAGGGGGGCTTTACTTCTCGCCGACATCTAGGTCATTAGAGCCCTAAAATTCAGTACAGGTAGGGAAAATGCTGTTACGCACTAAGGAGAGCCAACATGACTCTCCCTGTGTGTGGGACTCACCGAACGAAGCGAGGTTTCTTCGGCCTGTCGCTATCCTTACAAAAGAAACTGTTGAAAGAAACAAAAGAGGGCAAAATGGGGGGTTGGGACGAAAGCGGGCGGGTTTATTTTCCAAGAGTATGATTTTATTTCAACCCCGTGTTCCCCACTCACCACGGAGTCCAACAAGGGGACACCACACTGGGGTGCCAGGGTTGACACGGGGACATAGCGGGGACACGCAGGGTTCTTTAATCAGTTGCTCGAACGCCGTCAATCAGCGGGAAGGACCCCCTGCGCCCCCCTCACCGTGGAGTTCAGTCGAAGACCTAGTCCGAACCGATTGGTTGGGGGTGAGTTAACTCGTCTAGAAGAGGCCAAAGTCAAAGCGAGCGTATTGGATGACGCATACAAGTAAATTCTTCTAGGGTTGAATTCTGCACGGAAATGACGAACTTCACCTCTTTGTTAGTTCCATCGAATTGCGACGTGTTCGTGTAACTTTTGAACAAGATGCTTTAAGTATTAATCAAACATTCTAAACAGTTTATTGTGGCAGTTCGGTGTTCAATGGAGATGCGGATTTACTGTGCTTTTTTCGCCTCTCGCAATGCGGACGGTATGACTTGTATTCTATGTGGATTTTTACGTGGTGGCTTTCCGTGGCAGCTTTGATCCGGGGGAGAATTTTGTTGATCTTAGTGTTCTCAGTATGGCTTAGCACTCAGCATTGTAAACGCTGCACAAGTCGGTAAGACGGAAACCACAGGTCTCACGGGGGAACACCACGGAGTAGCCAACACAATCGGCTTGCTTCGAACCGTCAGTAAACACAGGAATATAGACCCGATGTTCGGCGATGATTATGTGAAAGCAAACTCTCAACACTATCTTCGGTTTATGAAAGCCGAAGGTAGCTTTACTGTTTCGAAAAAAAACAACAAATAAACGCTTGAAACGATCGTGCAGGTAACGGATTAATGAACACCTGGGACGAGCGGTCAACTCTTGCTTACAAGTGTGTCTTGCGCGTGCGCAGTTCTGCAAAATTGAGATTGCCGCTTAAAAGATATGTAATATAATTTAGTATGCGGAGAGGAACCGTGACGTTGACACGCCCAGGACCGGGCTTGTCGCCCGTCGCAATGGGAGTTTCAAATTACAACAACAGAGAGCACCAGTGACTGGACCTAAGTTCGCTCTTCCAAATAAAGTTGAAATATAAATAGTTGAGAATTCCATCACCGGGCTTCCTCGACAAAAGAGAACAGAAAGACCAGCCTTCATTGTGAAGGCTGCCTTTTTACAAGTAAGGAGGCGTCCAAAAATACGTATGGCGTTTAAAATTCGTTTTTTGGTCATCTTTCCATATTGAAACAATTTACTAAAATTCACATTATTGAATGGTGTGAATTTGCTTCTTATTTCAACTCATTGTTATAGCTCTAAAAAATCTTCACGACAAAATCTTATTTTTTAGAAGCTCCAATCAGATTAATTCTCCTCCAAACAATAAGTAGTGTTCTTTATTGATTCTTCTTCTACTCACTCTTGTGAAAAAACTGTTTCTAGGAAGCTCCTGCTTGCTGCTTCGAGTTGGTGTCTTCTTGCAGATTTTCTTTTTTGTTTTGTGTTGACACTTACTGAAACCTTGATTTGATACACTGGATGTGCGAACATTAAAGGTTTCTGTTACATCACACCACAAGCCCATATGCGATGTGCGTAAGCTTTTTGGTGGAGAAGCGGGATTCAACCATAAACCACAACCTTTATGGTAAAGTTCGCTGCCACCAGCTTGGTTTCTCCAAGCAATCAAACACACCAGTAATAACAATAAAACATTTAATTCAAATTAAATAAAGCTCTGGATATTTACAAATGTAGACAAACTCGCAAATCATAAATACAAGTTTGAATACTTGATATTGCTATCTAAAAAAATAATTACACACAGTTATAACTACAGGTGTTATGAATTAACTCGGAAATCTACCCAGATTATCCGAAGTTCAAAAAGTTCCAAGTTGCTATCTCGAAATAAATAACTGTTCCAAGCTATGTTATTCGCGCCTGTAGCAAGTAATAGAATTACCGCAGCAATTCTCAGTGGTCTGACGACCAAATTAACCAAGTTACATATTAAATAACTTGCGTACTTCTATACGATTTCGCACTTGTCTCAAAGTCTGAAAGCCTCCAGTATAAAAGTCACTTAGGAGCTGAAATCCCTTCAATATATATCGAGGCGGAGGTCACGTGACTACCTCTTCGCCACCGTTCCCAACACCCCACCTCGGCTTGGTCACTCCTCAGCTTCCGAGAAAAACTGACTTTTCGGATGAACACTATTTCTGTCAACTGCTGAAATATTCCATACACACTCATTTTCCTTCTCCGGGGCGTTCATCTCAGTTTTCAGAAGTAGAAGGGAGTTCTGCCTCTTCACAATACGAGAAGTCTTAAACGCGCACCTTTCCTTGTTTGGGCGGCGACGGGCCTGGCTCTTAATCGCCTTTAGAATTTCCGGCGAGCACAATGCTTGAAAATGTTATTTCAAAATATATACTAGCCACGATGTTACAGTTTCCAAAATTTGTACAGAGCAAGAGAGACACTGTTCTCTCGAAGAAAGAGATCTGAGGTGTCCCTTCTGCTTCTCTATCGGAACGAACGCTGATCCAAAAAGGACTGTATCATAAATGGAAGTTGTCTAAAACCACAGGTACAGAGTTGTTGTAAAATGCCATGACGCCAAGTATTATCGTAAGCCTTTTCAATGTCAAAAATATTCCTATGACATGTTGTCTTCGGACGAACGCATCTTGAATTGCTGTTTCCAGGAGTGTGTTCAGGGTGATATGGAACTTCCTGAAACCACACTGAGATCGACTCAACAGGTTAAGCTCTTCTAGATACCGGAAGATACGTCGGTTGATTATTCTATCCCGAGTTTTACCAACGCAAGTCGTCAAGGTGATACTTCGGTAACTACTGATGGTTGGCTTGTCCTTTCCGGGTTTTAGTAGGGGGATAAGCGTTGCTTGTTTACACGAATTATGGAATACTCCCTCAGATCATGGAAGATTCAAGATATCGATAAAGTATCCTTTTGATTGTCTAAACATCTCATAGTGAATCAAATCGGGGCTGGGTGCAGTATCGTGGACTGTAGCTAGAGCAAACTCAAGATTCCACATAGAAAAGGAAGAGTTGTAGGGCTCCCACTGGTTGGAACGAAAGTCAAACGAGGTGCTGTCAGTAAATTCCCTTTTCCTCGCGTATTTCGGGATCGCAGTTTTATGTAGATGTTAAGTCAGCAAAAAATTCAGCCATCGCTGTCGCCATTTCTCTGTGAGAACCTGATCCCGATAATTGAGTCTGGATTTCGAGACTCGAGAATACCTCCCAGTTATCTTTCAGACTCCCATACTTTAGTCGAAGATGCTATTCTCTTAATGGTACTTACAAACTTTACAGGAGATGGATTTGGTGATTGTTTTGCGCGCTTTTGCTCGAGCAATCTGAAATGCATCGAGGTTTTCCGGAGATTGGCCGTTTTTAAATTTCCGCAATAATTTATGTTTTGCCCGAATGGTGAAATGACATGCATCGTTCCACCAGGGGACATGAGAAAGTCTTCGCAGAAACAATGTTTTCGGAATGGACTCTTCAGCGGCGTCATAAATCACCTGGGTCAGATGGTCGGCCCTTTCTTGGACACTTCCCGTTTCTCTGAAGACAGTCAGAGCGGTATAGTGTCCAGTTAGCGTTCCTGAGAATCCACTTCTGGGACTTGCATTCGGGAACTGTCGCACATTCCTGGAAGGACAATCAGATAAGGCGACAATGTCGCTCCCATGCAGATCATCTTCTACCTTCAATAGGGAGATATCAGCAATTTCAGGTGAACAAACTGACAGGTCTAATGCAGTCGATGACCCAGTTGCAAACGTAAAGTGGATCATCTCCACGATTTTCAGTATACAAACACTGAAACGCATGAAGAACTCCATACCAAAACAACTCTGTTCCAGTACGAAATATCTGACTTCAGAAGCTTTATAGAAGATGGAAAAGCGAACCTCATAACATTATATTAAAAGACAAATACGTCAAATTTTCTAACAAACTCCACAATAAATTAAGACAAGCAAAGAACTTTCGAAAACGAAAGGGTTAAACATCTTGAAAAATGACAACAAAAAATTATGGTATTTCGTGAACGAGAAATTGGGTAAAAAATATGACGAGTAGAAAAATTGATAATGTTATTGTTGATGGAAAAGAATATGATAAAAAATCTATATTGCAAATAAATTTAACAATTTTTTCAGCACTTTCGGCTCCAATCTAGCTAATGTAATGTTACAAACTAACGCAGCATTTTCTTCTCCCATGCCACAGCCTAACGACCGATCTATTTTTCTGTATCCAAGTGACCAAATAGAAAGAATTAATACAATTCAATCATTGAAGGATAAAGCTTGCAGTGATAATATTGCTATTGAAAAAGTTTTCGGTTTTTACAAGTAAGCCCCTGGCTCAAATTTTTAATTTATGCATGGTTAAGGGTATATTTCCCAAAGCTTTTAAGAGTGCAGTTATTGTACCATATGTATGTTCGCATGGACTGTGATATGAGATGGGATATTCACATCAATAGTACTGTTAAGAGACTTAAGTATTTAATACATGTATTTGCTAATTAAGACATCTTAGATAGGGATTCACTGATGATTTTATTTTATGGGCTCTTTAATGGTTTAGTCACTTATGGAATTGTAGCAAGGGGTGCGGCGTACGAACGAAATATCAGGCCTCTTAAAACATTGAGGGACCGAATTTTAATAATTACTGATAAAAATGTAAACGCGTTAAGAAGAAAACCTCTTAACCTGAGACAAATATATAAATTTAACTGTATCCGTTTACACTACAACGAAATTAAATTAAATTACGTAGGATGACAAAAATCTACTAGGTTTAAAACTAGGTTTAAGACCTACCACATTAAATTTAGAAGCTGAAAAAAAACGTTCTATATATCATGCCATATCTATATCGTTCTGAGTTCAATAAATTATCAAATGTACAAAAATCTCTCAAAATTCCGTCTATAAAAACTTACAGATTACATTGCGCTGCAATTTGCTCAATTGAAATGTTATAAAATCTCTGCAAGTTTACTCTTCCTCACATAGCCTTTGTTATCCAAGGATAATGTTATACATTAATATTTGCGGTTTGATAGTACTCTGGTATTAGAACAGAACAATCAGCTCAGCGATACCAAAAATTTGACACTCATCACGCATGTGATTTCCGATAATTTTTACATGGTATCCCTTACTCGAGAAGTAGGAATAGGGGCTTGTCGTGGTTTTGACGTCATTTTTCACGACTAATTTTAAACATGAATAATTTCATGCTTGGACAACGCATTGCAGAATTGTTGACGTAGACTACTTGGAAATATTTTCAAAAATATATAGAAATTGTTTTCGTTGAAAAATAACAATTGCAAGTTATAATAATGAAAAGAAAGTTAATCGATGTCCACTGATATCACTCAATATAAATATGAGTGTAGGGACACATTCCTACATATTACAGAAACTTCCCGCATATATGTAGGAGCATTTCTACATATTCATTATACATACCTAATAAGTATCGATGAATCTCCCCCATGAGCTGAAAACTACGACGATGCGCCATGTTGTTGATACTGGTCGCTATGACGATCGTCAAACATTCAAGCTAGCATCAGCATACGACACCAAAGAATCCTAATATTGTACATAGTGGAAGACTCCTTGGTTAACATGCGTGCCGCGTGCAACGGAAACGTACCTCGTTTATCTCTAAATAGACGAGCCTCACACCAGTATTACGTCGCCACGATCGTCACTTGTCTTTGTTTAGATTATACCTGTGGCGACGAAGAATTCATTCCGCTAACAGCTCCCGAGGTGATAACATCGCAGATCCGATAGCTCCTCACGAGAAGCCTAGCCCAGCTGAAGAAATTCCATCTTCAAATCAAGTGATTGAAATATTCTCCGACCTCGAGAATTGCCTCAGAAATTCTTCTAAGTCGAAATCAAATGACAGAAAGATTTCACACGTCAAGTGCCGAATAATTTCTATCTTCGAACTTCGTGATTGAAATTATTTCAAGCATCGTCACGAAGCGTCATCTCGCGGCCAACCATGGGACCCGCTCCAAGACACGAAGAACTTCGACTGGAGGCGCCATCACGTTACTGAACGTCACACTTCGTCGACCGACACCACCAGCGGTGCCATCTGACAACGAAGGATACTCCTTGTAATTGACCACTGACTAGCCTCAAGCGTGAGTTACGAGAACAAGATTCACAATGAACTTTCAACGCTCGCCGTTTGTCTTGTGCTATCCTTTGCCGTGTGTCTTGTGCTATCCTCACGACGACTTTATTTACATAATAAACCTTGTTATTAGAACCTTTTTTGAATATTTATTTTGGAGAGGAAGAGACTTTATTGTGAAGCAATAAAAAATCTTCCCGACATGAGTAACGATTACACAACTCATTGTTCCACAGTACATATAACAACAAAAAACAAAACAATAAACAGAAAAGCACAAAGAAACACGAATCGCATTACGCTTTAGAATCCGCAAACCAAACAGCAAACATATTTTACTATCTTCAGCTTTAAAAACAACACTTTCATACAAATTTCCAATCCTCATTTCACTCCCTTACGGGTTGATTTTCGTAAAATTCTTTCTCAGCTAACATTTTCTATAATTTCTCGAGTCTCGCTCTTCCCAATCCCCACATCTAGGGGTGTCATGCACCTCACGTGGTCCAAAAAAATACATAATGTCAATGAACTACAATTATTCATCTCAGAATACCAAAACAACAGACTCGACCCTAATATAGGTCCTTTTACGTAATATTACGTATCGCTCTGCCCACCTCCAGCTTTAAGGATACCATGCCCCTATGTGATCTGAACTATACTTAATGACATTAGTAGTTTTCATTATTATCTCTATTAGGTAATAGGTAAAAGGGAGAGGTGGAGATGAGTAAGATGATATTGTAAGAGAAGTGAGTAGGATTTATTTCTTTGTAATTTTGTTGTTTCTCCAAAGTGGTATTCATTTTCTGTATTTTTATAATGATGCCCTGAAGATGTATTAAACGTCGAAACGTAGGCAGAAATTCTTCGTTTTATTTGTGGACCTTCTTCCTGTGTGTCGGTAGTTATATATAATTGATAACATTTGTAACATCTTTAAATAATTCTTCTGAAGACCTACGCAAACTTCTTTTCGAAATGACTTCTATCAACCAAACTGTCAGCAGTTTGTGAAATTCGTCCAACAACTTTAGAGTTGCATCATTGCACAATCCCGTTTCTCTCATGACCAAATTTTTGGAATCTTTCAAAATCAGGGTGGCTAGTAATCCTCGATCTCAAAATTCCCTGACTTTCCCTGATCAATGGATTAATTTTCCCTGACTATTACCGACCATTAACATGCATGCAAAAATTACTTTAACAGTTGAGAAACAAACATCCCATCAGGAAAAATCTCATAAAAATTAAGTAATTTCATAAAATAAAATTATCCATAATACATAAAATTCAAAAGTAAAGATTCGTCATTGAAAAACTAAAAAAATAAGCACACTTATCAGAAATATAAATAAAACAATGCTTGACATTGGACATGAAAGTAACCTTTCCTACTGACATCATTGAAACAACGCCGAGGCAATTTGAAAGGGAATCGGGAGAGGCGGAGTGGGTGAAGTCATCATAACATTTGTGGTCAGTAAAACATAATATCTGCTAACAGGAGGAAATAAGGGGTAGAAGTCCACTGTTCCACGCTGTCGCGTCGAGTGTCCCTTTGAACCGTCTCGCTGTCGCGTCGTTGCAACGGCGCTGACAACTTCCGTAGGCTTTTGAAACAATTGTTAACAGCTCCGTAAATTGTTCTTATAAACTACTGAAAAAATTATGAAACGGGTGTATTCAAAAGTCCGGCGTATCAGGTTTGTTTTGGCATGGAAATACCATCAATATTAGACCAAACTCTGAAATCTTACGCGATAATCAAAACAAATTGTTAGAATCAAACTTTAGTATATAACGATACGCGGTAGAAACGAACTCACACTTGTTGCAATTTGATATATCGTAAAATACAAATAATGACACCCGTTACAACGAAAGATTTCACCTAGTCCGACTGTAGCAATAGATTCCAAAACGTCTCCGCGACTAAGTACGGTACACTTCTAATCATGTCCTTCTAACCAAGACTCTTGGAAGAAACAACCGGTTACTTTCGCAATCAGTGAGGCAGGGCTTCCACCTCTCAATGAAAGAACTCACGGGGGCGTTGTTAGGAAGAGAATGTTGCCTTTAATAGAATAAAAAAACACTTTTTATAGAATGTGGCGTATTTTTTAAATTGGCGTTATCTTTGTTATCGCTTTTAAATTTTTCCCCTGAGCAGTGAACAAATTCCCTGACTATTCCAGAAACAGATAATTCCCTAACTTTTTCCCGGCTTATTTGTATGCATTCACACTACTAAAGAGCTCACTGTGGAGTTCTTGGCTTCCATAAAGAAAATCTGTTAAGCAAGTCATTAGATTTTTTAATCTCTTGACTACGTACAAGCTTGTCTACGTACAAGCAAAATAAGTCTACGGACAGGCAGAATCGAAATTCTCCAAGGTCCTGAAAATGTATTTCAGCAAATTTCTGAAATACACTCCATTCTCATACTTACCAATCTCCTTTAGTGAGAGTTCGAACAAATAAATCGCAGATAAAGAACAATATTTGAGCTGTATTTCCCTTCGCACTTTTCACATCGTCAACCTTCATGGAGTGTCATGCATGTTCTTCAAGCTTTCTATTTATCGGTCATAGACCCTCTAAATTACGTTTGGCAGTTTCAAGTTTCTTTCTAGCTTTAACATGACGTTTAATACATAACGTATAGTTAAATAGAAATTTTAATGGAGCTTACGAAGGCTTGCACAACACAAAACATGGAATCTGAGCCCATACGACTCGAAGAGAACTCCAGCTTCGAAATCCTCCCAACATGTATACAAATAATTCCAGCTTCGAAATCCTCCCAACACCTATACAAATAACTCCCAAGAGCTTTCCACCATGTTTTTCCTATAGACATAGGTCTATAGAAATAGAGGCATCATACCAAAGTAAATAGTAGTACCAAGATAGTACTTCTTGTTCGCTAAGTTCCGTTCGAAAGGTTTAGCTTGTAACGAGCTTCTACAAACAAGATCAGAATCTTGACGTGAGGTAATCAAAATTAGGCAAATTCCGACAACAAAAATAATGACTCTCATTGACGATGACGCAACGAAGTTTCTCGAGAGCAAGTACTTCGTACAGAGAGATAAAATCGATTCCAAGCCTACTAAACCTAAGGTCTCGGTAGCAAATACTACTATTGGACCATCATTACAATTGCCGCCCATAAGGAGAGCTAGCTCCAAAACTCGAAAGTGAAAATAGCCTCCTGTTATCATTTCCTGTGAGTGAGTACATGCTTTTTAAAATTCGTCGGTAAGCGAAAGAAAAAATAGGGGGACGTAATGTAAGGAAATGGGATGCTTCCTCAGAG
The DNA here is from genome assembly GCA_002313205.1 of Laupala kohalensis. Classification (NCBI taxonomy): domain Eukaryota; kingdom Metazoa; phylum Arthropoda; class Insecta; order Orthoptera; family Trigonidiidae; genus Laupala; species Laupala kohalensis. Next base: position 998,091 of record NNCF01127740.1, on the reverse strand, counting down.
AGACGTTCGAGCAATTGTTCCGTTCGGGGCTTTTCTATCGAATCCGTAGTTCAATTGTTCAGTCATAAATTAAACGAAACTCTTGCTTGTACATAACCTCCATGTGGTTTCCAACTCAATAACTTCCAAAATCTGCAAATTCCCTCCAAAACCAATTGACATCGAAATAGAAGTAGTAGCTTCAGGATTCCGTATTACATAAAAAATTAATTTTAGAGCGTT